>WWET01002216.1:118793-129943 GCA_011038615.1 Limnodynastes dumerilii
CACACACACACACACACACACACACACACACACACACACACACACACACACACACACACCTTATCATCTTCCATTTACTTTCATTAATCTACATTTCTTCATAGCATAAACACTTTATTTGCTTATTCACTTATCACTAATGGTACTAACCTCCACCCTAATTTCATTTATTATTTACTTCACTCATATAATAGTTAATAATTATCACATTATACCCCCTAGCCATACCAATATAAATTATCACAATATACCCACCAGCTAATCGTATCCATAGATTTTCCCTCTATATGTTATACCCTTAATTTATTACAATTAATTAAACTTATTCAACTCATTTATATATTCTACAAAATGTATTAATAGGGTACTATCTATTTATTTATCACTTGTTTCATCTCATTGTTACTTGGATCTCTTATACTCATCACAAAATTTATCCTATTTCATTATTCACTCCACACCATTTTATTAACTGGATATTCCACTGTCCTTTGTACAATTTCACTAGTTTCTGCAGCTGCATTTAGCACCATTTTTCCACAGTTTTGTTTGTTTGCACTTTCACTCAGTCCTTTACTCTTTATTCCAATATCATTGGAACATATATCACCCTCAAGCAATTCAACTTACTCACATCGGGCCTGATCCAGAACAACACTTCAAAGCGAATTTACGCGTGGCGGAGACGTAAAATCGCTGTTTTGAACGCACTGCACATGCGCACCATAGAAAATACGCACATTTACGTAGCATAATTGTGAACGTATGGGCCATTCCCCTATGTGACAAGTAAATTCTTACGTGTGGGCGTGCCAATTTTACGTGACTTCAAAATACGTCTGAAATACGTGAAGTAGGTGGGGGGTTGTATTTAAGGTGTACAGTATGGGCGTAGCCCATACGTACGTGTGCGTATGACAGCGGTTACGTTTGCAAAAGTTAATGTAGGGTTTGGAAAGCGTATCTTTACAAAATACGCACGTTCAAGGAGTGTGCCGAGGGGAGTGTAACGAATTTATATCTTGACAAAATACGTCCGTGCAAGGGGTGTGTCGAGGGGAGTGTAGCGAATTTACGCGCACGAAAATACGCTCCGCGAATAAACGTAGGGCACACGTAGTTCTGGATCTACCCCATCATTTTTAATTCCAGCAACCCCAGTAACAGTTTACACATGTCTTGTTTGAATATAATTCATCTAGCAATAAGCACAATAGACATTTTTTAAAATTTAAAATTAAATTCATTCCCATTGGAATCACTGTTTTCCTAACAGAATCCAATCCATAAACCTATTGGTATTGTTCAAACCATTTTTTATACACCTCTAATTAATTTTTGACTCTCATGAAAGCCTTTACAATATCCCCATTTTGGATATAAATATTATGCAACTATTTAATCACTATTTTTCAAACTTATTAATATGGATTACATGTTATTTGCTGTATTCATTAATATTCAGTACATCCTATTGGCTGATAGATTGGTCAATCAAAATAGTTATGCAACTATTGGTTATTAACGTTGTAACAATGCCGTAAGTCTCCTTAAGCTGTCAATCTCTGCACTGGGAGCCACGATAGGTTCTGAGTCACACTAGTCCCACCCCTTGTCTTTATAAGACCTGTCATTCTGCCCCCGACTTGCCGCCTTGACAAAGCCGTATGCGAAACGCGCGTCAGCGTTTCTCCTGTCCTCTGCATTACTCTGCAATTGTTGATCATGCAGCCCATTAATTTACTTTAACTGGCTAGCGCATGTAGTCACTGTCAATAGTCCATAGGTTCTGTGTATAGAACGCTACTTATTCCCAACTTCGTTTGGGTGCTATTGGGGGAATTACATGAATTACCCACATCTATCTCACTATAATTAGACTATCAATTGTGGTTACTTTTAATATGAATATGAATAGCGCTAATGATTTCTGATACTTATCCTAAAAGCTACTTTATAATTGATACATGACTAGCAATTTGGACAATAACCTCCCACGCTGCTAGCATTTAATAACTGTTTGGTGTAATATATAAGAAAATCTTCTCAAAAGAACCATAATTATTTGTTCTATTTAACCATAGAAATAAGAGAAATCCTTACAGACTACCTGCAAGTTTGTTATGAATTCTATACACTAGAACCTACTCTATATTTATCTATATTTGATTTGATAAGAAATTTATTGCAAGCACTTTCATTAAAGTAGACTGCTGAATTCTGTTATTCACTGACTAGATGCAGAGACAGTTTTGTGATTATTGTTTTTAAATTCTTCCCTTTATTCCCCTCACTTGTTTTAATAGTCGCTTTTTAACGTATACCCAATAAAACTGATGTTTTACACAATTAAAGATACTTCATTTGGGTCATTGGAGATGAGTGCGCATTTATAAGTCCACAATTTTCCTTTTTTTCTGGTACAAATTACTTTATGTGGTACTTAGCAGCACCAAAGTGTCATTAAAATTAACAGAAACTTGACTACTATGATACACAAATAACTCTCTTTGTCCCAAAATCAGTGCGAGTAGTTCTAGATAGAAAGTCACTGACTTATACCAAAACTATAAACAGACTGAAGGGGGAAGGATTGACCATATTACACAAAAATAATATACTGAAATTTTTTCCCCGTGTTTATACAGATCATTATGCATTTCCAGTGTAAATAAAAGCAAAAAGTCACCCTAAGCAGTAAGCGCCACAACAGAAACACCCCTGTACCAGCTGTAGGTACATCACAGTGCCTAAAAATTTAGACAGATTACACATATATTAAGTGATTTGAGGAGTCTTTTTGGAGTTTATGATTTGACATTCAATAAAGTTGGAGCGTGATCACAGCTACTTTTTAATACAGCATATTCATTTGTGTTAAATATTTGACCTAGAAAAAAAAATAACCTGTATAACTTTTTAAATACTATCAATATTGAACAGTTGGTTGCAGGATCAACTATAAGTACTTACCATAAAGTTCCTGAATCCCACTGATATCATCTTGTGACAGTTTAAAGTGCTTGATATATGTGTAAATTGGAGCCATTAAAGCACCTGGGTCATCAGAATGCTCAAGTCCAAGAGCATGTCCAAACTCATGGGCAGCAACAAGAAACAAACTATAACCTGAGAAAAGACCATGCACAATAAGACTCATATTTCTTAATCTGCATATACATGGTACCTAAGTATGTAACAAATAATATTTCACTTATCCATTATAGACACTGGACTGTGTTTACGATTAAGAAGTATGATTAATTACGGTCCTTCAAAGGCCATTTACACAATCTCTGTACCATTTAGGTACGTAGATTGAGGACATTGTGGAAAGTATTCACGCATACGTTTTTGCGGCGGATTGCATGCGTATTTTTAGGAGCGTATTAACTTCGTATGTGTAGTAAATTTTTCCACGCAAATTACGTAGTATTTATGCACATAAGTACTTTAGGCACGGACTTGTGAATTGCACAAAGGGGCGTGGTATTTATCCGTAAGGTAGAAGTTATGTGAAAGTGGGCGGGGGGAAGCATATAAATGGGCATTTGCAGGTGTAAGTAACATACGCACGTAAGCACACAAGTAGAGTTAAGTGTGCCCTATGGAGGCGTAAGTCACCAAAAACACGTCCGGGCGAGGGGAGTGACATGGGTGTTTTCTTGCTACGTAAAAACACGCACGTAGTAAATATGCATCTATGAATCCAGTCCTGTATGATGATATTAACATTAGTGATGAACGTATGGACGATGACTTTGGAAAGATTGAGGAAGATAACCATTTTTTACCTAAACCCCATCAGTAACTTGCAGTCCAACAATCAATAATATAAATATTTTTATATGAAATATTTTACATTATGGAAATTATCCACTTGCTTTCCATGTCAGCAATATTCTCAAGCCACTTTAATTGGTTGGGTGTAGATTGAGCTTGATGTATATTCTAGTTCATGTTTTTTATTATATTGAGTATGTACATATAGTCCTATCCATATCACACATTAATGATATATAACATATTATTTCCCTTCTGGTGTAGGCCCATCTTGGGGCACGCTCCACTTAGTTTCTACAAAATCTATTGTTTACTATTCTTTTGAGCATATACATAAATACTAATGTTAAAAATAGCTATAAATTACATGCATTTTATTGAATTCTAATTCTAAACATATCAAGGAAGTTTTTACGAAATTAAAACACAAAGATGTTTTAAGAACCAAATACAGTATCTGTTATTTATATAGTCCAAATATAGGGATTAAGGGCCAGATCCAGAACAATGCACAACAACCAATGTACACATTCCTTATGTGTAAATCAGCTGTCATTCACTATCTGGGCACACTCAGAACCCTGGACTATGCATCGCAACCCAGGACATACACGGATATTATTTACATACATCCTGCATTTCCATGTGTGGGGTGAGCCAGACCTCCGTGCATACTTTATACTAACGGTGGGCTGGACTTACTATGTAAATCGTACAGTAAGAGCTGGGTTTAGCCCTTACTTACGATTATCTTGTCCGCACATTGAACCTTGCATATGGACATGATAAGGTAGGGTTCTGGTCATGTTAGTGTACAGAATTCCATATGTAAGTGGTGGAGTGTCCTTTCCATTCACGTATGGAACTTAGTAGTAGCCGAACCTACTGAATGCCTCCATACACTTGCGATCTGCTACTAAGTCTGGATCCATTAGTAGCTATGAGAATCCATAATAAAGTATTATCCACCAGTAGAGGGCAGGATTTGGCAAATAGTTTATTTCTAACTTTTGGTTCCAAGGGGATATATTTATGTAAATTATCTACTTACCTCATTATATATAGATATGAATCTTTTACAGGATAGTAAATAAAAAAATATTCAAAATGTTAAATATAACTGTACTGTTCCATTTCACTTCTAGTTGTAGACTAACCTATATATTAGTTTTATTAATTCTTTATCTGCTTACTCTTAGTTTAAGCCTTCAGTAAAATATCTTAAAATTGTAGGTCCGGATTCACTGTTACGTAGTTTTTAAGAATTAAGCTACTACGCATGCGTGGTAGCTTATTTACGCTATCTATGTACCATTTCCACGCTTACACAATCTACATACAGAAATGGTATGTAGATAGTATAAATAAGCTACCACGCATGCGTAGTAGCTCAATTCTTAAAATAACATAAGTAAGACGAAAAATACGTAACTGTGAATCCGGACCGTAGTATTTATACTTTATTTAAATTACTGTTTATTCCCTTTTTGTTACCTTGGTCAGGGCAGAAACCCCATTTCCGGTCATCATCATAGCTGCTACTCGTGGCACACCATAATTTTCCATCACTTCGTCCAGAACTGGTGCATGAGTTATATTTATTTCCAAGGAAAGTGAAAGGAAAGACACATGGGGATCCTTCTGCATTTCCTCCCACTGTTGACAGTGCTGCAGACAAAAATGGAACAAAATTTTGATCGATAAAGGCATTTTAACCACAAGAATTACTGTCAAATATTTTTTGTAATCAGTGAGAGACATTGATCTAAGTATGTGCCACCTCTGGTCTCTTATCTGTCTTGACTGATAGTGCATTCTTGGTTTCGAGGAGCATGGACGGTATAATGTTTATTGGTGTAGGTGAATTTTGCAAGAGGGAAAAATGCAAACAAACAAGGAAGCTTGACTAGTAAGACACAGCATGGGAAAAAGTTTTTAATCAGGACCATTATCACCATCACCAATTTTTATATAGCGCCACCAATTCTGCAGCACTTCACAAAGAATATTTTGTTTTTTACAGTCTCTGCCACATTGGAACTGACAGACAAATACAGACTAGGGTTAATTTTATGAACAGTCAGTTAGCCTAGTAGCATGTTATTTTTTGCAGTGTACCACCCAATGTTCACCCAGTGATATTATTGAGCACTGGGTGGTATAGTGATATATAGTTGTTGAGTTAAAATATGCAGTTCAAAGAAGAAGAAGGCAAACTAGACTGTCCCTACTTGAAATCTTTTGCATCATTTTAGAAAGCCCATCCAGCTTCAGTTGCATGTGTAGGTAATCTTTATTAGTAGTGTCATCATTGTTGTTATACCAGACAGAAGCAAAACAATACACCGAGCATTGTCAAGGATGAACATTTATTATGTATGATTTGGGTGTTTGTAACCAAACCAGTGCTCAAAGTGAGCCGGTATACGGCGGTATGCCATACCGCCACTTCTGTAAGCCAGCTCTGAGTGAGAATACAGCTGCTCACAGAATTTTCAGATCCTGTGAGCAGCTATATTTTTTTACTCAGAGCAGGCTCACAGAGATATATGGAAGCGGGTAGCTGTGTGTAACATTGACTGAGCTGGCTGTGCTGTGCACAGCCGCAGCTCTGGTAATAAGACGTCAGCGTGACCAGAGGTCACGTGAGCGCCATAGATTGCAAAGCGCGCACCGCGGAGGAGCGAACCAGAAAAAACACAGGAGATGTAAGTTTTTTATAGCGTTCTTTCACAAGGCAGTTTGGGCATGGGGATTTGGAATGGGGCAGTGGGAAGCCGCACAAAAAAGGGATAATAAGGATAAATGGACACATAAAAGCAGGAACTATAAGGCTGGCTGGACACAGGTAGGTCAACAAAGCTGGGTGATCTCATAAAGAGGGGCTGGTAGACTGGCTGGACACAGAGAGGGGGCAATAAGACTGGGCAAACTGAAGAAAGGGACAATAAAGCTGAGTGCACACAAATAAAAGTAGGGGTAATAAGGCTGGCTGGACACAGATGGGGCAATAAAGCAGGGTGGTCACTCATAAAGAGAGGCTATTAGACTGGCTGGACACAGAGAGGGGGTAATAAGACTGGGCAAACTGAAGGAGGGGGACAATAAAGCTGAGTGCACACAAATAAAAGTGGGGTAATAAGGCTGGCTAGACACAGGAGGGACAATACGGATGGGTGGGCACTCATAGAGAGGGGCTATAAGACTGGCTGAACACAGAGAGGGGGCAATAATGCTGACTGGATACAAATAAAGAGGGGGAATTAGACTGGCTGGATACACATAAGGAGAGGCAATAAGGCTGACTGGACACAGAAGGAAGGGGTAATAAGGCTGATTAGAAACACAGAAGGAAGGTGCAATAAGGCTTGCTGGGCACATAAAAGTAGGGGTAATAAAGTTGGATTGACAAACAGAAGGAGGGGACAATAAGGATGACTGGACACAGATAATGAGGGAGGCAATATGGCTTACTGGACACAGGAGTAGGGGCAATAAGGCTGATTGGAAACACATAAAGAAAGGACTTTAAGACTGGCTGAATACAATAAGGGGGCAATAAGACTGGACAAACAGAAGGAGGGGACAATAAGGCTGGGCACAAAAAAGGAGGGGCAATAATGCTGGTTGGACAAGCAGAAGGAGGGGACAATAAGGCTAACTGGACACAAGTAAAGAGGGGGACAATAAGGCTGGTTGGACACAAAAAGAGGGTCAATAAGACTGGGTGGACACTCATAAAGAGGGGGCTATAAGACTGGCTGGACAGAAAGGGGGCAATAAAACTGGCTGGGCACACAAAAGGAGGGGCAATAATGCTGCTTGGACAAACAGAAGGAAGGGACAATAAGGCTAACTGGACACAAGGAAAGGTGGGCAATAAGGCTGGCTGGACACAAAAGGAGGGACAATAAGGCTGGGTGGACACTCATAAAGAGGGCTCTATAAGACTGGCTGGACAAAGAGGGGGCAATAAGACTGGCTGGCCACAAAGAAGGAAGGGACAATAAGGCTGGTTGGACAAACAGAAGGAAGGCACAATAAGGCTGGTTCGGAACACAAAAGGAGGGGCAATAAGGTTGGTTATACTCGTCCGTCTCTAGAAACAGCCCTATGGGGGAGCTATCATTGTTTTTCCCTAGTGGTAACCAGATCATTTAATTAAATATGAAGCGTTCAGTGTAGAAATCATGACCCACATGACATGTATACAATGTGATTACTCAACTTAAGACACATCTGGTGCTGAAATTTCCATACCCCCACTTCTAAATTTCCACTTTGAGCACTGAACCAAACCACATTGCACAGCCTCAGAAAGCCTCTCACTGCCCATACAGTAGCATGGTTTCATACAAGTATAGGACATGTAGAGTGACACATGCACCCCACAGTGCAGCTTGTTTTTGCGTATTTTGCTTAGTGTATGAATAGAAAGCAAGTTTATAACAATGTGGTTACTCAGATCAGAACACACTGGACAACTATGGAAAGGAAATTGAGTTACAGAAGAGGGATGGGATAAATGAATGTAGTCTATTTACAAAGAGACTATTAAATCACTCTATTGCAGATTCAAAAGCTTATACAAGCATGCACAATTTCAACCGGATCTTTTGCTTCACCAGGAATGTGTATGAGGATGATGAAGATGGTTACAACTATCTAAGACCATTAAACAATTGTTTCACTTAAGATATGGAACGTTGGCTATGACTTGTAGCAAAGCATGCTGTTGTTTTTTAAGAAAGTTATTAAGCATAAACATCCTTCTATACATTACAATGGAATATTTCTGTACTGTGTGACTGGGGAAGCCCTAGAATGTAAATTATACACTATAGAAACATTGCATCTAGATCTAGAGGTTTTTTTTTTTTAAAAAAAAGGAGAGGCCCATATTGCATGTGACTATGACGCACACTCATTAGTATGCGGATGTTTTCTTGGCATGTGTACTGTGAATAATCACAAAATCCGCCACGTCAACAACTCACTCAGTGTTAAGAGAAATTAGGTCAGAAAAGCAGGGCATTGCCAAGTTAAAAAGTAGTAGCCTTGTTCTCATGACTAGACCAAACAAAAATCATTTGGCCTCCCAAGAATTCCCTACAGGCGTTTTTTGTTTGCTTCTCGTCCAACTTAACCCAAGATGCCCTGTGTTATTTGGCTATATCTACAGTGTTTTCTGGCAATACTCAAGCAAGTCATGCTTTTGTGATTTACTGTGAAAATTATAAACAATTTGTTTGTTTCTATAGCTTAGAAAACCAACAGGGGCTGATAGGTTCACTAAAACTCTGATAGCCAGTAAAAAGGATTAGCGTTCAATGTAAACTTAATCATATTAGTGGAGAGAGAAAGTAAAAGGAAAGCATTGAGGTGAGTTTTCTTTCTAAAATCCCAAGCAGTTACATGAAAGTCAGCCAATAAAAATAAGCATTTCTTATATAAACATTTTCAGCAGTCAAACAGACAAAAAGTTACACATTTTGCATTTAAATTTTATGCTAACATATCTGTGCAACAATTTGGTCATCTTGAGTCATCTTTGAATATTGCTAACACATGTTTTAAAGTTAGACTTGAGGTCAGTTTTCAATAGAGTAGTTTAAGCTGACCATACACTGGGACTATTATTGATCCCAGCAGGAGGTGGCTCGATAAACAAAACGATTTCCCACCACAGAGCGGCACACAGCGCGGCTCTGGTTGATCGTTGTCTCTATTATTCCCTGTACTGGCTACTGATACAGATCTATATATTGACTAACACCTTTGAAGTATAGGGAGCCTTTCAGTTAGCTGATTGGCTCCCTTAGCACCCACTATATATCAAACATGTTTAAAAACCATATAATCGTGCCAGAGCGTTTCTGGTGCATTTATTTGGTGTTTTAAATATAGCCAAATACTATAGCGATTATTGGGCCGATTGCCCAATAATCCTTGTGTAGAGCCAGCTTTAGCCAGACAAATATAAATAAATTATAAATAAATAAATGTTATGAAATAAATTCCATCACATCTTGGTAAATTATTGATAACACAATGGGGCTGATTCAGAGTTGCACTTACACCTTTTTTAGGTGCAAGTGTACAGCTTGGCTAAACCATTTTGCAAAGTAAGGGGTGTTAATTAATTAATTTAATATCTTTTGCATGCAGGGAAATACTTTACTTTTACACATAGAACTTACATACTGCGTAGATTTAAGTTTATTCTATAAAACAGAGGTAAGCCAAGTCTTCACCTCTTAATTCTAATTCTGGTTTCACAATGTAAATTTGCCTCCCCTTGCAATTCAACATGGTATTGCTCAGGTCTACACTTGCACCTAAAAAAAGGTGTAAGTGCAACTCTGAATCAGCCCCTATGTATTTTAATTTTACTTGTACTGCCAAAATAGTTGACTCCAGATTTTATGTGCCTTTATCACAGTTGCTCTCTGTGTACATTAGTACACAAAACCATTAGTTAATTAATGTGGTCCTGGAAAGCTTAGAAAGCATTGTACCAGTTGCAATTTAACCCATGTTTACAATGTATGAGATATACATTGTCAGGTATAGAAGGGTTAATTTATTGCTAAGTAAAAAATGATATGATTGTAACTCTTTAAACATATTTTTTGACACCAGGGGCCAGATTTACTAAGCTGCGGGAAACGAAAAGAGGAGATATTGCCCATAGCAACCAATCAGATTCAAACTGACATTTTATAGTATGTAATGGGCAACATCTCCAATTTTTTCTTTTCCGCAACTTATTAAATATGGCCCCTAGAGTATAACTGTCACCCATCTCCTAGCAGAGAGGCTACCACTAGCAGAAGCTCAGCACAGGTCAGACAAACTTTATGACCAGCTATATTAAAGTCAAGGTTAGTTAAATACATATGTTCAAGTAAAAAAACGGTCATTATATTAAGATCTTAATTGTACGCTGTATATTTACCAAACAAAAGGAAATTAAAATATTAAATATATAGCATTTGCTAAATCAGCTAAATTACAAAAACAGAAATAACTGAAATAATGCCTTAAGGATCTATAACTGTATATCATTTAAAATTGTTATTTCTTTGGGAGACAAGAACATATTGAAGATGTGTCCAAAATTTTCAGCCACTCCCAGAAATGAAACTGTGAGAGTACTCTTTCAATGTTATTACACTTGTAACCCTACACATTGGCCAAGATCCAGAGCAGGGACGGCGCAACCCGCTCCGCGAGGGGATGCAGTGCATCCCGGCGCCATGCTGGATACCTCGCTATACAGATTGGCAGCGTTCATACAGTCTCCGGTATGAACACTGCCAATCTGTATAGCGGGGAGCGGGGGGGGGGGGCCGGCACCTTTCCCG
>WWET01002216.1:148782-169906 GCA_011038615.1 Limnodynastes dumerilii
TTTTTTTTTTTTTTTTTTGGATTGTTGGCAAGCTCTAGACTTAGGGGTATATCATCTTGTTTTGTGTTGTTTTGATTTGATATTTCTTTATACTTGTCCCCGAAAGTGTCAATATATCACACGAGGAGAAGGGCACTTGTCACTTTGTTTTTTCACATCTATAATGGAGAGGAGATGGAAAGTATGATGAGGACAACCTGCAAGGATCGAGAGGTGGTGTTCGATACGCTTTGAAAACAAGAGAGACGTCATGTGAGTGTAGAATCTGCTGAATATGCTGATAATGTACAGAATACTGCACAATTAGAGGTCTCTCTCTTTCTGTCCTTATATACTACACACTGTCACCTGATATGAGAGAAGCCATTAAAGACCGCACTTACGCAATCTACATACCGAAATGGTATGTAGATAGCGTAAATGAGCTACTACGCATGCTTGGTAGCTTATTTCTTAAAACAGCGTACTTAAGAAGAAAGCTACTTAACTGTGAATCCGGACCATTATATCTATAAATAAGTAGGATAGGTTTGTCACCTGTATGTGATATGGTTGTTTTCCCACTTGGGTTTCCTTGGGAAAAACTGATAGTTGGACACATCTGGGTTTCCACATCTTGGCTTTTTCATAGTTTCAATTGTTTTCTGATCTATCTCCCCCGTCTCCGGAATATGAAAAAATTGTTGCATTTTCTTTAAGGTGTCTTTTAGTACCATCAGACATGTGTCTTTAGGGCATCCATAGTACTTCAGTAGATATTGCTGTAAGTAACAGTGTGTATATGTAATACCAGAAAACATGCTGTCATCACATTATAAGTACAGTACAATCTATCTTTAATTTCAATGCTGATCCCGTCCAGAGTCCAGAGAAGGCATAAGAGCTTGGAGAATGCACGAGGATTGTTTCTAAGCTGTCTAGCAGAATATAAATACACAAATGAAAATTTAGGCAACAAAATCTAAATAAAAAGAAAGTTCATAAATTTATACTATAGAACTTAGAAATTAAAACCTCAAAATGCCAAAGCTAAGCTACATGAATTTCTACTACTTTGTTACAGGCCCTGCTTGGGTGTACACAATTTTATGCACCAACTTATTGGTACCAATTCCAGTTCAGAGGAGTAGAGCAACAGCTTTGAAATGATGTGAAAGAGATACAATAGCAGCTTTTATAAAGGTGACATCAACAATTACATTTCTTCTATAGCCCACACACAAGTCAAAAAGCATGTGTATTCCATAGGCCTGTGCCCTGCCAAACTAACTATTCCTACCCCAGCCGCTGGGATCCAGGCCAGTGATAAAAGTACTACTGGCCGTCATGGAGTTTCTGTGAAATATTTCCAAGTACAGCCCCACCAGTGACTATTCTGGCACTTACACCTTCGCCCCCAATCTCAGTGTGATCAAGCCACAGGAAGCAATGGGGTGTAGGTCACCGCTGAGAACTGCCCTTTTTTCAAAAGGGCCATTTCCGACAACCCCTCTTTTTCGAAGAGGAAGCTGCTCAGAAGGTTTCTGCCTTACCGCAGACAGGTAAGAGCCTATCCCTATTACCCCAACCCTTATGCTAATTCTTACCCTAACCCTCCCCTTCCATTTCCCTAACCCTAACTATCCCTTCTCTGCAGTCTAAATCTAAGACTCCCTTCACCACAGCCTAACCCTAAAACTCCTGTTTATGCAGCTTAACCCTAAGTTTCCCCTTTCACCCATCCATTCCCTCTCCACAGCCTAAACTTAAGTCTCCCCTTGTGTGATCTATCCTCTCCCTTGCACGAACTTGTCCAGTCGAAAATCGACGGGTTTGGCGGTGGGTCGCATAACAAAATTCTAGATTGGGCTGTATACTAAAATACACACAGCCGACAATTAGCAGTTGCCTGTGTGTAAATGGGTGTTTGCATGGCGAACAGAACCCGAAGCAATGGGACATGACAGAAGACAGAAAAACAGGTAAGAGTACTGTTTATTATTAATTACTAATAATGATGTTTATTTTCTCTTATAAAAAAACAACATAACTCTGAACTGTGTTAGACACCTGCCTGCTTTTCTAAGCATGGTTTTCCAAGCATATTGGAGTTGTAACTGGAGTTTCATCACAATTTCATCACTATTTACTCTTTTTCACAGGTAACCTCAACTGAGTGGGCCTAGTTTAACAAATCACCTGTGTAATTGTAAATTATTGTCTTTCTTTTGTATTTATATTTTAATACTTTAGTGTTTTTGGTTTCTGTGCATTAGGTGAAGCTTGTTGCATAATATTTTTATTATTTGTGTTTGGTAT
The DNA here is from genome assembly GCA_011038615.1 of Limnodynastes dumerilii. NCBI lineage: Eukaryota > Metazoa > Chordata > Amphibia > Anura > Limnodynastidae > Limnodynastes > Limnodynastes dumerilii. The sequence goes on from WWET01002216.1 coordinate 151,081, forward strand.
AATTTTTTCTTGTAGTTAATTAGCCAGCTGGGCTAATTCCTTAGGCTGTGGTAATTGATTGGTTCCTTGTGTGTTATATAAATGGGGGTTCAGTTTAAACCTGCCAAGGTATAATCTGCATGCTTTTCATAGCCTGCTTTTGTAAGCATTGGTTTTCCAAGCATATTGGAGTTGTAACTGGAATTTGAACTGGATTTGGCCTGGAGTTGAGCCCATTTAAAGTAGTTGTGTGATTTGTTGGTTAAGTGAAGTTTTCAGATTTTTATTTGAATAAACCTTCTAGGATGTCTGCTCTTGTGCATTGCAGTGGTTGTGATGCTTTTGTTTTGTGTGAAACAATTTGGAAACTCAGGTGTTGTCAGAAGATGTCTTTTTTTCTTGATAAGATAGCTCGGATGCAAGGTGAGATAAGCAGGATGTCTGCATCTTTGATGCCACCATTGCCTTAGAGGGTTCCCAGGAAACGTACTGGGTGGACTATGGTGAGGAATGCATGCAGGAAGGTTCCAGTTGTGCAAGGACACATTGCACAGCCTCTGCCCTTGCGTAACTCCTATGCAGCACTTGGAGGCCTGGAGAGCACTTCCACAGGTAATGTAGCGCATGAGGTGTTGAGGAAACCAGATGGTAAGAAAAAGGAATCCCTGAGAGGGACTGCATTTCTTGTGGGGGATTCTATTGTTAGGGGTATCCAGTTGGGAACAGGACCCGATTATAGTAATCTTGAAACCAGGCAACGATCTGACGATTTGAGGAGGTTGTATACGCATCTACAGTTGCGGCACCTGGAGGGAACTGAGGAGTCGGTAATCTCTCTGGATGCCGCAAAAGCGTTTGACTCTGTAGAATGGCAGTACCTGTGGGCAGTGATGGAGAGTATGGACTTGGGTGATCAATTCATTAGCTGGGTAAAGGTACTGTACTCGTTCCCACTTGCTAGAGTCTCAATCAATGGATTCATCTCAGAGAAGTTTGAACTGGATAGAGGGCCTAGACAGGGCTGCCCACTTTCTCCAACTCTATTTGCATTGGCAATTGAACCCCTTGCGTGTGCTATACGAGCCCACCCTAGGATAAAAGGGATTGTCGTGGGTGAGGTGGAGGAAAAGATCGCGCTCTATGCTGATGATCTTCTGTTGTTTTTGTCTGACACACACGGGTCAGTGGCAGCTTTGTTGCAGCTGGTGAATGACTTTGGTTTATTTTCTTAATCTTATATAATGCCTATGAGGGGATCAGCGGAGTTGCCACCTTTGGCTGCCTGTCCTCTGCAATGGACCTCCCAATTTAAGTACTTAGGTATTTACATATCAAACGACATGTCTGAATTTTGCTCCCTTAACCTGGCCCCCCTCATAGCTGCTCTGGAGACTAGGCTGAAAATTTGGAGTAAGCTTCCCCTCACGGTTATGGGTAGAGTGAATTTACTTAAAATGACTGTGCAACCTAAATTATTGTATATTCTTCTTCAGTCACCTGTTCCAATCCCGCATAAAATATTTGCTAAACTCAACTCCTTATTTAGTTCCTTTGTATGGAAAGGCAAGCGGGTGCGAATTAGTAGAGAAAATCTCTCCAGACCTAGAGACAAGGGAGGTATGGCCCTTCCTAACCTCTTGGTGTATTATTATGCTGCCCAATTGTCACATTTGAGAGCCTGGGTAACCGACTCCTCACATGGGCACTTACACTGGACACTGATCGGGCAGGCTGGGTTTCATCACACACCTGCACAGGCTCTCCTGGCAGGCTTATATCCCCGAACTGCAGCGCCTCTCATTTTACAGGCACAGAGGGTGTGGAGGTGGACTCATTCTCTATTTGGGGGTAGTGCTGTGGACCCCGCCACTCCGCTGTGGCATACTTCTAATTACCCTACCCTGTGGAAACATACAGATTCACTTGTATGGATCAGACGTGGATTAGTTTCCTTTTTTCAAATTTCCGAGGACTCTGCTTTTAAATCCTTTACGCAGCTACAAACTGAATTTGCCATTCCTAGTTCAATGTCGCTTGAATATTTTAAGCTTCAGCATGTGCTCCTTGCTCAGTTTAAGAATGCGCTCCTCCCTTTAAGAGTCTCTCCTGTTAGGGCATTATTATATGACTTAGGGAGTGAGCATGTGATTTCCAATATTTATTCTTCTTTAATTGCGGCTGCACCCGACCTGTCTCTTGTCTGCTTGCGGGTACAATGGGAAGCGGATATTGGGTCCTTGGACGATGAGGGGTGGGAAGTGATTTTGGGCAGTTCTCAGAGACTTACCGCTAATGCTAGATACCAGCAGATTCAAATCTATTTTACTCACCGGGCGTATCTCACGCCTGCAAGGTTAGCTAAGATTAATGTCAGGCATTCTGGTTTGTGCCCAAAATGTGGGGATGATGACGCCCATTTTATGCACCTGCTATGGTCCTGCCCGCACACGGCATGTTTCTGGAATGCTGTTATCAGATGTATGCGAGATACGGGAGTGATTCTGCCTGATAGAGATCCTAAGTGGTGTTTGTTTGGCATAGGGCTGGATGATATAATGAATCATTATAAACAAACGTATGTCAGGTGTTTGTGTATGTGGGCAAAAGTGTGCATTGCTAGGACCTGGTGTGCTTCTGACTCTCCCAGGCTTGGGGATTGGCTTCGTCTGGTTAATACGTCTTTGAGCCATGAAAAATTTGTATATAAAAGCAGAGGATGCCCTCATAAGTTTGACAAAGTGTGGAGAGACTGGACGGAATCTTCTTTCTATAGCAGTTTATTACCTGGTGAAGACTCTGCATAGCTCATATTCCAGGTTATTTGTAGTTATAATTATAATTAATCTGATTGTTGCTACTGTGTATAATGACTGATGCTCTTATTTAATGTACCCCTGTTTATTATTTGGATTACTATTTTGTCCTGTAATATTTCCTACCGGCAAGGGTTAAATTCAGAATGTATCTGACAGATGTCTGTGTATATTGTACAACTCAATGCAATTGTAATTGTGTGCAATGTGCTATGTACTGCTAGTTTTCAAAGTTAATAAAAATATTTGAATAAAAAAAAAAGTTAGAGGTTTAAATTCACCCAAGAAACGTAGACTAGGTCTCTCCACATTTTATACATACAATGCTGATATTGTTGCTGTACAGGAGACCCAGTTCTCACCTGGTAACCCCCCCTTCCTTTAGAGATCTTCACAACTCTCTTTGCTTCACTGCCAACTCTAAATATAATAGCGTTGCTATCTTGTTTAGAGCAGGCCTTCAATTTGAACATAAATTTAAAATGGAAGCTAAAAACGGTTGCTACTTAATACTAACTGGCCTTCTTGACGAGAGGTGGCTAATGATTGTTTCTCTATATACTCCTAAATATAGACAAGTCCCCTTTCTGAGACACCTTTGTGAGCTCATTCAAAAACACAGGAAAGGCAATTTAATCCTTTTAGGAGGTTAATTAATTTAGTTTTAGATCTGAAACGTGATAAATCCTGTCCTGCCACTACTCCCAGGAGATCAGACTCTTCTGTCGCTTCCTTAGCATTTAAGAAGGTACAAAACTCTGGAGCCAGGGACTTTACTTTCTTTTCCAATGTACATAACTCATACTCCTATATAGATCTTATTCTTTACTGATAAATCGTCTCAGCAATCCCACTCCATCAGAATTCTCCCAATAACACAGTCTGACCATGCTCCAATTCTCAGGATTTGGAATTTTCATAACTGCAGAATGCCTTCTAGACCATGGAGACTCCCTGATTACTTAACTCCCTTGAAGCTAAAAAGGTGTTGTCAGGTGCCTTGGTGCTGTTCCTGCAGACAAATGACCCTGCGGACACGGCTCCTTCGACCCACTGGTGTGCACTAAAGGCAGTGACTGCAATTCAATCTGGAGCTAGGCTTAAAAAGCAGCACTTTTTTAGCAACCTAGAATGCAAGATTGAAACTCTGGTGCATCAAAATCAGCTTCATCCCTCTAAATTGTACAGTATCTTAAATCCAGTAACTTACAGGATCCCAAGCAGCATGGATTCACTGGGGGAAGATCATGTCAAACAAATCTTATTGAATTTTTTGACTGGGTCAGTAAAGTATTAGATAAAGGGGGAGCTGTAGACATAGCTTATCTAGATTTTAGCAAGGCTTTTGACACTGTGCCACATCGCAGACTGTTAAATAAGATGGAAACTTTGGGATTGGACTTAAAGATAGTTGCATGGATACGATCTTGGTTACAGGACAGACAACAGAGAGTTGTAGTAAATGGGATCCCTTCTGGGGATGGTAATGTAACCAGTGGAGTACCCCAGGGTCCTATACTTGGACCAGTGCTATTTAATATTGTGCCAACACGTCGGAAGAAACATTCTGGTATCCCGGCCAGGGTAGTAGGGAGGGCAGTGCTTGGGGTGGATCATAGTAGCCAGTGTAACCCCCCCCGATGCAATGCACAGCCACCCGCAGTTCTGTTCACAAGATGCCATTATTCTGCAAAGCATGCCATGGAGGAAAGGACTGGAGGCAAAGGTAAGATTATGGAAGAAGGTAGTTGGGGAATGGGGATTTGATGAACATGGAGGGAGCACAAGTAAAGAGGCAGCAATAAGATAAATGGACACAAAGAGGAGCAATAATGTTCGGTGGACACATAAGGAGACGCAATAAGGCTTATTTTTAAGTATAGGTAGGGACCTTTCTGAATGAGGTAACCTTGCAGACAGGCAATCACATTTTCAATAAAATGTGCATTAAGATCTGTTTATATTTGTAAAGCTTTTTATTGCTTAAAAAAACAAAAATTCCTGTCTTTACCTAAGTAGTTATTACGCCATTTTGACTTAAATACTTTAAAACTGCTTGCTTGCTGGGACTGCTTGCTAATTATTTTGTCTTAGGGGTGCCTTGAAAAATATGGAGACTCTAACGGTGCCTCGAACTGAGAAAGTTTGGGAACCACTGTACTATGCAGATTTCTAATGCATCCTCATTTTTTATGAGGATGCATTAGAAATCTTAAGGTGGGGTCTGCACGTGAAATTCCTTGTGAGAGAGGTAAGTGGTCTCCCCTTTTCCAAACGGAAGACTGGGTCCAGCGAGATCTGGTATTGGATCCAACTGTCGCTGTACTTGGAGGCACAAGTGCAGTGGTGACAGAAGTCTGTATACGGTCCTATGTGGGGAAATGCAATATAATAAAAATATCCACATATTACAATATTGAGGAACATTTTCATATATTATTACTTTCTCACATGGTACTTACACAATTGATAAATATACAGGAATAACCTGAATAAAATCACAAAACATTAGTAAATAACACATGAAAAAAAATTAAAACTGCCACCTAAATAAAACTGAGCAACTTTCTAGTAATTGTATTCAGGGTTTTTTATATGTAATTATATAAATTCTGTAATAACTGTGTGAAATAATAATAACATAATAGGCCTATTACAGCATTTATTTTTTTCTCACAGTAACAACACAAATTTTGAAAATGGACCCTGTCTTAATAAAAATTCTCCCAGATGATCCAGTTATTAGGTTCCGTAAAGCCAGTAACTTAAAATCTCTTATCTCCCCTAGTCATCTACCTCCGGGAATTGCTTGTGTACCATACCACGTACCATACCTAAACCATTAGGCTATTACCCATGCAGTAAGTGCAAAATCTGTTCCCACTGTCATAAAGATAAAAAGACATTTTGGAATTCTACCAAGATAAAGGAATATAAGATTAAGCACTGCCTGAAGCCTGAGCACCTTCGTTGTATATATGATTGAGTGTGGTTGTGGTTTTAGCTATGTCGGGAAAACTAAAAGGATGCTCAAGATTCGTATACTTGAGCATCTTAGGGATATTAAAAATAAATTGAACAATCATAGCCTCCCAAGACATTTTAATGAGGCCCATGGTGGCTGTATTGATAGTTTAAAGGTCAAAGCCATAGAGTGGGTCCCTCCAGACCCAAGAGTAGGTAATAGAGAGAATAGATTGATTCAGCACGAATCCTACTGGATAATAACTCTAAATACTACTGCTCCAGGGGGACTCAATGAAGGGTTCGAAATCACTCCTTTTTTATAATGTTCTTAATGTCTTCTATTAATTATTTGTTTAATATGTTCATTCTTAGTAGGTGTTATCCCTTGTGTATTTTAGGAGATTTGAGGGACTAAGTACTGTTAGCTGCTTATAGGCTTCTAAGTATGTCGAATTGTTTTGTTCTAATCCTGTCTTTGCACATTGGCTCCAATTTTTATATAATATGGCACTTTATAATAATAATAATAATAATAATAATAATAATAATAATTTTAACTATAAGTTTAGATTAATTGAATTTTAAACTTATAATTTTTTATCCACCTCTGCGATTTATTTTAATATTGTAATTTGAATATATTTATATAGTGGTTTGGTATTGATTATGGCTGATAAGCATTGATAAATAGATTGAATCATGAACTAGCTCTAAACCTTTCTATATTTGTAGTTGTAGTTTTAAATATTTTTAAATTATTGATGTAAGTGTTTTTTAAACTTAAATTAATTAATGTACAGATTTGTTTGGTGGCTCAAATTGAAACCGATATAGATTGTATCTAATTGCCACCCGCCACTTTCAAGGTTTCTCTTTTAGGTGGTCCTAACTCTAAACTTTAGAGTCCCAATGATAATGGCTTGAGTGCCAGACCATATGTGTTTTTTGTGCAAATTCCCATTGCCTTGTGCACCTGCTATATAAATTACTTTATAAACTGATTTGAAGCAGCATCTATCTTGGATGTATGTTTTAAAGCATGCCTGGGATTGCAGCTGAGAGGGCATGCGGTCTCAGAGTGGCTGTTTTGGAGATTTGGGGATCTTCATAAGAGGTTAGCTCTTGGTTTTGAAAGATATTTGGTATGTGACCCACAATTGGGACTCTAAAGTTTAAAGTTAGGACCACCTAACAGAGAAGCCTTGTAAGTGGCAGGTGGCTTAAACACATGTCTGCAGATATTTTTAACTAATTCTCTGACTTTTATTTTAAAGATAGAAGATCATGGTTAGTAACTGGGTAATGGCTGGAGTGCCAGGCCGTGTTTTGTTTTTTGTGCAAATTCCCCATGCTTTGGGCACCTGCAGTATAAATTGCCTTACAAACTGATTTGAAGCAATGTCGGGGGAGTGCTCCAGAGCTACGCTGGCTGTACTCCCAGCGTAGCTCTGATTCAGGTCCATTATGCCCTCCTAACATTATTGCCCCTCTTTATCTTACCTTTAATGTCTTCTTGCCGCCAGCTCTCTCCTCCGTGGCGCGCTTTGCAGAATGACGCCAGCGTGACCATGGGTCACACTGGTGTCTGGTGAACGGAGCTGAGGGAGGCTGTGTATTGCTCTCTGCAGAAGGGGGTTCTACGAGAAGGCTTCACCCCCTTGCAAAAAGGGGTGGAGCTTACAGGCACCGGGGATTCCCCCGGCTCCCCAGTGGGCCAGTTCGACACTGACTTCATACATACTTCGTATGAATGGGAAGTCATGGAGTGACCCGGCAGATCATCGCAGGACTTCGCAGGAGGGGTGAGTATTTGTAAATACTGTGAACCAAGCTGTCAAGCTCTCAGTGAAGACAATTGAGCCTGATGCAACTTGGTTCACAGGGAAACTAACAGATAAGTAAATAGACAGGGTAGCCCATCTCCACTCATCTAAACTCTGTAAGGTGAGCAGGGGTGAACATGTAAATTGTACAGTGTTGGCTAGGTTTAGAGTTCTGTGTGGGAAAGAGGACACTTAAGCAGGGTACACACTGGGCTTTTCAGCAGATAATCACACAATTGGATAAAGACCATTTTATCAGATATCTTGCCAGTGTGTACTGTCCAAAGATCTCCTAATAAAAACAGTACACACTTGCAGAAAGCAAAACATATCTTTCCATATTTGATCTGCCATATTAGGAGCTTTAAAAGATCAAATCAATAGATCGGTTTAAAAAATTTTTGAGCATCTCTGGACAGTACACACTGGTAAGATATCTGGTGAAACGGTCTTTTAATTCTGTGATTGGAAAGATTATCTTTTGAAGAGCCCCAGTGTTTACCCAGCCTAAGAGATTTCACAGAGCTATGTGTAAGTGATATAAACGTTATGATTGGGTGGCTAAATGGAAAATAAGATTATACATTTAGGGATCAAAAACAAGCATGCAATCAATAAATTAAATGGAATAAATTTTGGGGAATCTTTAATGGAGAAGGATTACCGAGTGCTCATAGACAATAAATTTAGCAATAGTGCTTAATGTCAAGCAATAGCTGTAAGCGCATAAAAATGGGCATAGATGCAAATAAAGAGTACAGCTCTGGATACCATGCCATCCCAAAAAATGTTTTTAAGTAAAAAGGGTTCAAAGGAGGGCAAGTCAATGGAGCAGATTCAATGGAGCACAGTGTGCCCCCAGAATGGCACATCGTATGAATCTACATCATGATTTATCTCGCACCCCATAGAAATGCCAGATAAGATCTGCGATTTCAGATACGGTAATGTACAGACATGTAGTCCCATTGAGTTATGAGTAAAGGCTAGACAGTTTAGGCATTGCTTAAAAATACATTAAGGGTCAATACAGATAACTTTTTACCCCAAGGACTGTACACAGGACACATGGACACTCTAAAATTAGAGGAGAACAAGTTTCACAACCTTTACAGTTTGGGCAGTCATGATATGGAATTCATTGCCAAGGAAGTTTGTAATGGCAGATTCAATTGATATGTTTAAGAAATGAAGACAATTTTTTGTGGAAAATGGTATCCAGGGTTATGACAGTAATTAAAGTGAAGGATGGTGGTGAATCCAGGGAGCAATAGAATTACTATCTTAGGTCAGGAGGGATTTTTTCGGATTGAAACAGATTGGCAGTTGCTACATCCAGATCATTTTATATTATAAGATAGGGATCGCAGGAGATCCATAATAGCTGAAACTTGATGGTCTGGTGTCCTTTCTCAACCTCATCAACTTTGTTACTATCTTAGTATGCATTTATTCAATATACCAATTAAAGGAATCTGTAGTAGTGTAGAATAAAATAAAATAGGGCCAAAAAACTATGAATCAATATATTGGCCCATTTATTCCTACTGTTATTTTAGGTAACCAATCTGTGCATTGTATTTGCTGAAACTTTATACATTAATTTATTCTTTTTGAATATGCAGAGATTAGGTGATTCAGGGCTATAAATAGGGGTGTGAAAAAGGGGTGGTCAATATATTTTTTTTAACGTTAAGCTTGTTATTAATTCCTGGTTGGGGCTCGATTTTTTCCTATTTGCTCTTGACGCTATAATTTCCAGTTACAGCTCTGGGGTGAATGTTTAGCTTTTATACCTTGTCTACTGATTGGATTGCATTTTGTGTCAACATGTCACACTTAGTATGCTTAGGAGGTTTGGAATCTCTAGACAGTTGGTTACAAACAGTCATTATCCCCCATAATTACCTGGTTTAATACACCAAGGGTCCAATTCAATGCAAAGCCCAAATTATTTTGGTTGCAATGCTAATTGCGCAAATTTATATCATGGGTTTTTATACAAACCCCATAGAGGTGTGTATTTAAATCCACAATTTTATGCTGCCGGTTATAAAATCTGCAATTTTATGCTGCCGGTTATAAGCACAATTAGCATTGCAACCAAAAAAATGCGGGCTTTTCATTCAATTGAATTGGGCCCCAACAGTCTAGTAAATTTAAATAATTGTTATCCCTACCCCCAGGTGTGATTTTAGCATAGCAACTTTTAGATGTCTCCCTTTGCCTGGATTATCAAAGCAGCTGTGATCTAGCCTTCCTTAACTTCTCTTGTCATAGCAAGCACCCTGCAGACAATATGTCCAATCAGTCCAGCTGTAAAAGTTAAGCAAGACTACATTAACAGTCAAACAGATAATAATTAACTAATCCCCCTAGTAACTTGTGTCCAGCCCCAGTTTAAATGTATTACAGGCCCAACCAGTACTTTAGGCACAGTGGACCAGATTCACACTTGTCTGTGTGATCCGTAGGCGCGGATACACATGTATCCGCTCCTACTTCTCTAGTCCCCTTCCCTGTTTTTAGGTACCTAATGGCACTTATAAGTGGCATAGGCAACCTTAAGTCACAGTGCGTATTTTTTCTCTTAAGGAAGGAAAATATGCACTAAGAATTCCCAGCCCTCCCCTCTACATCCCTCTTCCAACTCACTTTACCTAACTTCCCCTGGAGGCTGCCGTGGCACACCTCCTCTTGCCTAAAAAACTATGTGCAGTTTTTAAAGACTCTATGTAGTTCATCTACGTGCCTAAGGGCTATGTAGATTGGGTAGTCAGACTGACTACGCATGCTCGGTTTAAAAAAATCGGCCAATTACACACCTTCTGCTTCTTAGGTGTGAATCAGGGCCAGCAAATTCTGAAGTTAATGAGTAAACAATTCCAGGGAAGGCTTCAGGTCATCTTGGGTTTGGGTGCCCATAACAGTAGCTATTTTAGGAATATGTAAGGACCTCTATATTAGCAATTATGACAGAAAATCCTAGAAATATTTATTAACATTGGTCAAATAAATACCCCGATTGCTAACTGTTGGCAAGAGGGGAAGTCAAATAGGCTTAATCTTTATTTTTATGATGCTTGACTCCTTTCTCTTACGACTGAGATGTCAAATGTAAAATAGTATAGGATATATACATTAATATAAAAACAAAGCAAAATTAAACATGATTGTTGGAGCATAAAACAGAAATTTACAAAATGGTGGCTGATGCAGCAAAAAATTATCAATTGTGTTACACTGCACTGCACTGGAAGTAGTGGCATCAGAGTAACATGTCCAATCTCAACTCATAATTTTAGTTAGGAAATAACATAGTTCTTTATAGTAGATGTGCTACATGGGGCAGAATTTATCTGTGTGCAAGCAAATGTATTAATTTAATTTGCTCCCCTTGTATTACAAAATGGTTAGACCAGGTGCAAGTTTATGTCTTTTTGGCTTTGATTTGGAACTTTTTAACTGTAAGCTGCTCCTTCAAGTGTGAAATTACTTGTTATGTATCCTTTATTTATGTGAGTACACTAACCTGCACCCATATTGTACGAAACAAAAAGTACTACTGTACAGATAGCTATGCATAAAAATTATGAACAAATACTTTACAACAGACTAGAATTGTAAACATGCAGATGAGAAAGCAGTAAATCTGAGGTAGGAAAAATGCATCTGCAGCCCTTACGAAACAGGGAATGATACGTGATCGCAAGTCAATGTTCTACCAGTAAAAGACTCCACTTACAGCAAATGTAAGTGTTGACTAGCACAGGCTATCTTAAATTCATTAACAAGCATGTTGTTAATTACGTGCACCAACATTTATAAACAATGTATTATTTATTACATATACAGTCTGAATAACATGTTCTGGATTAACCAGGAACCAGTGACTATGGGAAGAAGAAAAGAGAGAAAATGGAGTAATTTGACTAAGTAGTTCATAATGTAAATCATATCCTTTGACATTCAAATAAAAATGCCATATGATGCATTTGCAATACTTTATATAAAAATAAGCAAAGCTGTCTGTAAAATTTTCTTTGTTGATACAATATTATACAAAATACTTTAGATAAAAAGTAAGAACTAGTTACAAAGATTCTATTGCCTTTTAGCTATGTATTAAAGTGGGTTAACAAGAACACAGACCAAATGCAGACTTACAGTAACCAGTTCTTTGTCAGTCTTGGGTGAGGTATCTCCGGGAAACTTAATGATAGGAGAAGGTGCAGCCGCATTCTGATCAAACTGAACAAATAATTGGTAGTAAAAAGCACAGAGATGAATTACATGAAGAGTCTTCATGGTGTTTAACCATTTACAAGTCTGTGCTTAATGGGGAGAGCTTTTCTCAAAAGCTCTGAGTTCTTCAAAAGTAGGAAATCCTTATCCACTCCCTACAGTTGCTGAATGGTTGGGCTTCAGTTCCTTTGTATGAAGCGTGATCCAAATGTTCTGTACATTCTGCTGCTAACACAGAGGAAGTGGGGAAACATGAGAGGAGGGGGAAGGCCAGATGTGGCTGGCAGGATGTCCTTAACCCTGGCTGTTCTCTTGTAAAGCTTTTGCTGCTGTACTGAAAGATGCTCTTTGTAGAATATGTTTTTGTGAAATCCCAGACTACAGAAAACATAACATATAAATGATCTATTACATATAAATTAAAGTCTAACATTGCTAATTAAGTAAATGTTTGAGAGGAATAAAGAGCTAAACTGATGCCAAAATGGAAAATCTAAATGTAAAATGGACTATTGTAGACACTTTACAAAAAAATGTATATTTATATATTTATATTTATATTTATATTTTTTATCTGTGTTTTGACATTTGTCTTTTTAGTGATTTTCCACATACAGTAGTGCTCAGTTATGCAAGTACCGTGAATGCAGACATGCCCCCAGCTTGTAAACACATGCTTTAGAAATTAACCATCTTACATTTTTTCATCACATGATACTTCTGCTTTAGGAGTTTAGGAGCTATGTTGGAACAGATTAAATAGTGTTTGAGCTTATTTATTCTGTAACCAACTTATTTAAAATAATATGTAGTCAATTTTTTTTTAGGTATTTTACATTGTTGTACTAATTCTAATAATTATTTTACATATGATAATGATGTTAATCTTATTCAACATACAAAAGCATGGTTGTGACAAGATGATTAGAGAATCCCAAAAACATACCCAGCACATACTTAGAGACTGATTCATTCTATATTGTCCCCCACAATTGTGTAGCCTGCATTTGGTGGGGCATTGCACATTGTCAATGTACAGTGAGGGCTTATTCCCATAAAAGAGCCTGATCCAGACTCAAACACTAAAGTAAGCATGCACAGTTTACAGCTATACATTTACATTGTTACTATTGAAGTAGCATACAGTCACCTAAACAGGGTATTGTATGCAAAGGAGACTTGTAAATGGCACTCTGGGTCTCATTTAGGACCGTATTTACATATTTAGTAAATGACCTACTACGCATGCATAGTAGGTCATTTACGCAATCTACATACCAGTTAGGTATGTAGATTGCCCCTGTGTGGTCTTTACAGACCGCACAAAGTAGTTTATGTAGAAAGAAGCGGCGTAATCCCGCCTCAGGGAGTGATTAGGTAGAAGTGGGAATGGGGAGGGATTTAGATTAGCCAGGGAAGGCAGGGAGAGGCCTCTTAAGAAGGAAACTCTGCAAGGTTAGATAAGGTAGCCCTATGGCCCTATGGTCCTAGGTACCTATGGTGATCTGTCCACACCTAACTCACTTGTATTATACGGTCCTTAATGATGAAATCATTTTATTGTTAAAACCATTAATCTTTATTCAAACTTACAACGTAACATATTATTTGAGTTCCACAGCGAAATATTAAAAAACTAAGTTCCAGATTCACAGTTACGTAGTTTTCATCTTAGATACGTTGTTTTAAGAATTAAGGTACTGCGTATCCGTGGTAGCATATTTACGAATCTATCTACGTACCATTTCTAACAGTGTCAAGGCACCAATGATATATTAAATACAACAAAGAGATTGAGTCTGATATGTAATGTAGCAAATATCTATGTCAATTATTTATCCAGTAGGTATAGATGGTTACAATGTAAGTATAAATGAACTAATACAGCCTCTGAGAGTAGTTAAGAGTATTAATTAGAATTGACTTGTGAAAGCTATTCCTAATTCATAAGTATTTAGTTGGGACAAAAGGTGGCTATTTCACCACTATACCAAGGTCTCTATCACTTGTAACAATGGCCCAGATCCAGAATTACGGTTCTGTGCGAATTTACGCCTGGCGGACACGTAAAATCGCGATTTTTGTATGTACTGCGCATGCGCGCGACAGATGAGAGGCTATGTAACGTAACGTAACTCTGTCATGATTCTGCTATATCCTCTCTGCACCTTATAGTTCCTTTGTTTACCTTTTTCTAGTCACATGACTCATTTCAGTTCTAACACTGCTGGTGTGCAATTCTGCTGCAGGTCAAATCCCAGCGCTATTGATTGCCTTGCTAAACTCCTCACTCACCTGCACTATTTAAGGGCCTGCCTGACATCACTTCCAATAGATTGTCTATGTCTGCTGATTCGTGTCCTTGAGCTCGCTCGTGTGTTATGGCTCCCTGGTTCCTTGGTTCCTGGTTGTGTTTCACTACTCTGTTCCAGCTTCTCATCGTGCTACCAGTTACCTTCCACTAGTTCCTGACTCTCTCTCTGTGTCCAGCTCCAGTGTCTCATCATCTCTGGCCTCAGCACTGCTGTGTCTCCTGGTTGCAGCACAGCTCCAGTCATATCATCATATCCAGCCATAACTACAGTGCCTCCACTCCCTGCAACTACTACTCCTGCTCTCCGTGGATCTCGCCTCACCATCTCTGTGTCTGTGCGCTTGGTCAGAGGGTTGCAACCTGCCCCTTGCATGCAGCCAAATCCATCCCCACCATCAGGGGCTCTGGTGAATACCTTGGGCATAGACTCTGCACCTCTGGTCTGGCGTGTACTGCACCCAGCATTCCCTGCAACTAATACTTCTGCTCTCCGTGGATCCCGCCTCACCGTCTCTGCGTCTGTGCGCTTGGTCGGAGGGCCGCAACCTGCCCCTTTCCTGCAGCCAAATCCATCACCACCATCAGGGGCTCTGGTGAATACCTTGTTTGGGGTTAGACTCTGGGCCTCTGGTCCGGCGTGGTCCATTTCTGGACCGGCGCTGAGCTCGGTGAGTGCCAAAAGTTAAGGCAGGGTTTGGAAAGGGCAAATTGGTCAAAGTACGTACATTCAAGGGGTATGCCTAGGGAATGTATAGAAGGTACGCATGCGTAAATATCCTACGCTAGTAAACAGATTGCAAGCTAAGTTCTGGATCTACCCCAATGCCTGTAAACAGCTGGAGTATACTGGAGTGTTACCCCAGTGAAGGGCGGCTAATGAACACCTACAAATAAATACTCTTTCTCACTCTAATGCCCAAGCATGATCCCCAGAAACCGATATTGCTATTACATAATACTGAAGCTGTTACAGTCAAATGTGTAAGAGAAGGCACTTGTGAACAGCACCCTCCCATTCTTCCGATGCTCGTTTCGCCTACAACTTAATCATGTTAATCAGTTTTTTTTTTATATTTCACTGTAGAACTCAAATAATATGTTATGTTGTAAGTTTGAATAAAGATTCATGTTTTTAAGAAATAAAATTGTTTGATCATTAAATGAGCCTCAGAGTGGCTTTTAGATGTCTCTTTCTCATACAATTGCTCAGAGCACCTCTCTTTACTTGGGGAAGTGGTCTCTTTGATAAAACCAGTAGTGCCAGTTCTAAACTCTTTTTTTGTACAGCTATACATTTACATCAAGCAAAGGGGATAGAAATGGAGTCTAGGAAGCTGCTGACAGCTGACACTCCACAGGCTATACAGGACCATTGCAATAGTATTTCATTTTCCCAATGCTTCCCTAAAGGTATGAAGGCTTATGCATTGTGGTCTGTGTTGGTATAAAGAAAATATACAATTGTGTAAAATAATTTTAAATTAATTTAATACCACTTTTATTCCTGATTTTTAGTACATTTTGTTGTCTATAAAGCATTTTCCCAAAGCCTAACAGACGGAATGTTGCGCACGCCTACCAATTCCGTCCATGCCGTGGGAGGCGGGACACACAGACAGGTAAGGAGCTTTACTCACCATCAATCCAGATGATTTTAAACTCTGTGCGCACTGTTACGTGCTCCTGTAGAGAAAAGCACAACAGCCTAACTCCAACATACAGTGTTCTGATCACTACTTAACTGCAGCAAACCTACCTGCTTACTCCTGTACAAGGGACTCAGCGGAGTAATACCCGAGGAAGATTTGCACCTGCTAACCATAACTCTAACAAACGTAATAACATGATTAGGAACAACAACTATGGTCCTCATCAAACTAAGGGTAACCACTTACCACTAAGAAATATTCAACTGTAAAACACTACAGTAACAAACTAATTAACAGATGCGGTACTCCAATGGTTAATCCTCTTAATTGCTGTAACAGGTTTTGATGCTGCAGGGGTTAATCACCAGGGCCTTGCTGCTATGACATACACTGATATTGCAGGGGTTAATCAGCAAGGGTGTAAGCAGTGCTGCAGAGGACACCGGGAGCACCGGTTGTTAGCCAATCGTTATTGGCTGCCAGCCAGTCCCATGGTGTGGCCATCTTTGCAGGGGCAAGTGCGGTCAGCCAATCAGGATCCCCTGCGAAGCCCAGGGTGCATTGCGGTGCCATGGCGAGCCAATGAGGGTTCGCCACATCACACCTCCCATGCACCCCTGCACCTGGATAAAAAATCCACCACATGGGCTGGGAGGAGGCAGTAGTGACCGGAAGAGGCCAAAGAAATAAAAAGCCAGGCATAGGCTGGAAGAAGCAAGGCCTGGCTGTAATAGACCTGCAGTGTGGCCAGAAGAGGCTGAAGATAAGGAAGCAAGAACTCCCTGGAGATCAAGAGCGACGCCTACAGGAAGAGCTGAAACGCCAGCAGCAGGAGGAAAAGAAGCGCAGGCTGCAGAGAGAGTGGACCCTGGATCAGAAGACAGCATGCACTCTGGATGGGGAGACATTTATTTAACTCTTTCCTTCCCTAGGCAATGAGCAGTGGCAGCAAACTGTGGCCCTTTGGACCCTTCCCCAAGTGTAGCAGGATAGGACCCTTTCCCACTGCCACCAATGCTATGAGTCCTTCAGTCCAGGCTTGGACAGAGTCCCCCCCCCCAATGTGCCACCAAGGATCTGGCCCAGGGGCATAGGGATTGAGCCCCCCCTCTGAAGCCATTAGGCCCTGTGTGACATATGGCACAGGCCCTATTAGGTAGAGGGGCACTAGGCCCATGTAAAATAGGGCATTAGGCCCTGTAGATAGTGGCACGGTTACAGGGTACTAGAGCCTGGTTTAATTTAAGACAGTAGACCTTTTCTTGTTTAGCAGGGCTGGTTGGTTAGAGGGCTCTAAGCCCTGATTAGGTACAGGCATTTGGCCTATTTTGTTTAGTATTGGGCACTAGATCCATGTTAAGTCACTAGGCAGGAGCGGAGGGCGATGGGTCCTGTATGGGCCGCCAGGAGCAATAGGCTCCAGGTAGTGGTTAGAGCGTTAGGAGGACACATGGTGGAGGACAGGTTGCGGTCTCTTGTAGGTGTGAAGGCTGGTGGTGAGAACATTTATCAAGTAGACAAGAGACAGTGGTGAGTACTAATTCCTGTGTTCTGCGTGGTGCTTCCCATCCCCTCCTTCCACGGACGGAACTGGAAGGCACGGGAGAGGTTCCGCTCCGCTCGCCAGGTATTGACAAAAAAGAGGTGTCTGAGGCCTTGGCCAGTGATGACACATACCTCACCCATGCATTAATGTTCCCATTCTCTCTTGCAGGCGCCCTGGGGTGTTGATGGGATACTTGTTTGATAATTGTTTTATTTCCTTTTGCAGCTTAGAGAACATTGCACCTGGGACCGGAAGAGGAACAGCGTGTCTCCTCCTGCAGTTCTTCAGGATCGGATTGGAACTTCTGGGTTGGTGGCAGGCCTGGGTCTGTTTATATTCCAGGGTGCCGGTATACTACCCATTACAAGAGGCTTGCTGCTGTAACATACACTGGTGTTGCAGGGGTTAATCAGCACGAGAAAGGGGTTCTTGTATATTAGGGCCAGGTGGCTCAAGGGTTGATAAACAGTGCTTGTTATCCAGGGGGACCCGGTGCAGCCCATAAAACTAACACCGAGTCAGTACTGACAATCAGAGCCTCACACAGTGGTCATCCAGCGGTAATTAGACTTACCAATCCCCATGACTTCTGACCTCGTCAATGTCTGTCCACTGCTCTCCTCACCTTGACTCGTCATTCTCTGCTACTCTCTTCTTCTGTGTGCCTTCTGCTGCCAGCCTCTTCCGGCTTCCTCCTCTGTTTCACTGTATGGGCAAAGACAGTGATTGCAGTCTCCAGCCCTGTGTCATCACGCCCACCTGGAGCACTGCATACCCTCACCTTGCTTCTCCTAGAGCCAGATCCATCTTGTTAAGTATTCCAACTGTGTGGCTTTCCTTTGGCTGGAAGCGGAAGTGCTTCCACTCTGTGAGAGGTAGGTATGTAATTTGTACAGAAAGGGCTGGCTTTATGTTAAGGCAGGTTCCCCAAATCCCCAGAGCATAACTACACACAATCGAGGGTTATGGATACAGCAGAGATCTGCTCAGCAGAAGTGGAGGCCTGGATCCAGGCTATTGTGCTATTATCACTTGTTTGTTCATCATGCAAAATAGGTTAATAAGTTTAATTAGAGGACATTCAGATGACATTTGCATGTAACATCTGCTAATGAATGTCTTGTATACATCCTTTACACCAGCATTTACCCAATAAAAAAAATGTAGAGTGTGAAAAGTTTACCCTACCCAATCACCATTTCCATTTAGGATTGCCGTTGAATCTATCCAAACACATTCATCCTCTAAACTATCATTACTATATTAAATTAGTTGATTTACATGGTTGCCATATATTCTTGTTTCAATATATTGCTATAAAAAAATACTATTATCAAAACATATAACAATTAAAATATAACAATTGGGTACTTCCAGTTTCGGCTGCCATGTAAGCGGTCGAGCTCCGTTGTCCTACTCCACCTTGCATCACTTATCAGCTCCTTGTAAGTCGCTTTCATGGAAAGAGAGCCAATTTTTATCATCTTTGG
>WWET01002216.1:176140-197174 GCA_011038615.1 Limnodynastes dumerilii
TTATATATATTTTTTAAATAATAAAAGTAGCAGAAAATGAACAGGAAAATAAACAGAGCTAAATTTAAAGTCATTAACAAAATCCAAATGAATCCCTGATTGTTGGTTCAGAGCACTCTGTGAATACATTTTAATATTTATTTATTTGTTTGTTAATTAACGTTTTTATACATATTTAATTATATTTATTTATTAATTACACCACACCATTTCAAGGTATTATTCTTGTTATATTTAAAATTGGACTAGATGCAGAGTTTGAAAATAAGAGGAAAACAGGTAGAAACTTACAGCTGGGTAAAACAAGGGTGAAATGCAGGGGGGAGAAAATTTAGAGATGAGAGATGATGTTTACTATTCCAAGTCTAAATAAAAGTTTAACAATAAAACAGGTATCTTTGCATCAATAAACTGTTTAGTATTTTCCCAAGAAAGAATAAAATTAATTTGACTTCCTTTACTTTTCTTTTCATACACTGCATCCAGTCCATCATTCTTAACAGCCTGATGGGGATTGGGTAATTGTTCTAATTTAGTCCATTGTTCTTAACAGCCTGAATGTCATGTGTCACTGTTCTAATTAATACAGAGAAAACCAGATTGGATAATGTCACATGCAGATAAATATAATAGCCATGCTAGCCACACGCTTGCCTCCATTGAGAAGGTTTACGTATGGAATTTGCTATACTACATTCCTTATGTGCGAGTGGAGTGTACACCCTCTGCACTCTCCTAATATGTGCATGCAGAACCCTACCTTATGCAGAACCCTAGCATGTGGAAGGCCCACATTTAGAATGGAGGATTGCATGTAAGGGCTTAGCTAAGCAACTTTTCGGGGCTAAATCGCTGTGATTTAAGCACTAAAAAGTCGCCAAACATTGACAGCGATTTAAAATTGCTATTAAAAAGTTTCTATAGTAAATACAGCGCTTAAAGCACTGAGATCGAGGATAAATCGCAGTGAGTTCAGTAAATTTACCCCTAGGTCTTTTTCTCCATTACTACCCTCTGTTTTTAGTCCTAAAACAAAGATATCTGCTGCAGTTTTATTTTATTTTTTTATTGTATTTTTATTTGTGATTTTACATTGTGGTTATTTATATATTAATACCATTATTGTATGTTTATTGCACTGTATCACCTGTATTCTCCCAAGGGATAAAAATGTTTTCAGTTAGAAACAGAAGGAAATCTAGCTTCACAGAGATTATAGACTTTCCCTCTAATTCCACTGAATTTATTGAAGAAAATCATGAAAATATCATGATCAGGTTAGCCACCCTTGAACAATATAAAGCCAAGGATACTGGACCTGATACACACTTAAGAGTAAAATAAAGAAAAAAGAGAAAAGAAAGAACCCAGTTAGCCACTCCCCCTGTGTTGGAAGTGCAACATACATAAGCAAGTCTTTCTTGTGTATAATTAGGTATGTGCAGACTTTATTAACTGTGAATCAGACGTGCGTTTAGGTGCTTAAAATTGCTCATGATTCAAATGCACCGATTAGGCTTTGGAAAAGTAAATACAAATGTTTATTTCTGAAAACAGCAAGAACTCTCATGTGTAAACAAAATTAACCATTAAAAATACAACTTGGATGAGAGTCGGTGGGAGCAATATCTAGGCCCCCCTCCAGATAAAGATACGTGGGAGACTATCAGAGCCCAAGTACCTAAATCCTCCATACCTACCAAGATAAAAGAAAACAGATACAAAATCTACTACAGATGGTACCTCGCCCCTGATAGATTTTCTGTAACGTTTCCTATGACTTCCCCCAATGTCCTGGAGGAGATGTGGACCAAAAGTTCAAAATAAACCGTCTCAAACCAAACACAAATAATAGAAAGAAGAATAGGGAATAACTAGCGCTCGAACGGTGAGGTTAGGGATGTTAATGAGGTGGGGGGTAGGTAGGCGCACAGTCAAAAATGTCCCAGTAGTTGGTGATGTGTCCTGCTTTTTAGGGCAAACCCCCCACCTACCCATGCCGACAACACCACTGACCACCAACCAACTAATAGACTAAATACCACAACATCAGTCTCTAAAAAGAAAAAGGGAAAAACCAGAAGAGGCACCAGAGGAGGAATTACAAGACCCAAAGAGGCCAATAACGGAGACACAATCAGACCAGTAGGCATATTTAATCTCCCCCTAAACATTAACCACATCTCACTCCTCAACAAAGGATTAAAATTTGCTCTAACTAATCAACCTAAAATGTTCTACCTATATCTAGATCTTCACAGATACAGGAAACTGACATTACGTAAGTTCTTTGCGAAATCACCATTAGAGAAAGCTACCTCCTCCCCCCCACCCCTTACCAACATACCGACCTCAGGCCCAAATCTACCTTCTACCCTACACATGTGAAGGGCGAATTTATCAAAACATTAAAAAAAATTGGTAGAAGACGATATAGAAAAACTTGAAAGCATGCCACCTTAAAGAACTACCCTAAATCTAACTAAAGGGGAAAGATTAGCACTCAAAGACCTAAACTCAAACAGGGATATACGCAGGCTTGTACTTATGGATCTAGATTTCTACAACAAGGAGGCCCTCAGATTACTGAGCGACACAGACACCTACCAACGATTAACAGGCGACCCCACCAAAACCATTAAAAAATCCTTATATACCCTCCTACAATCCGGACTGAACTCAGACATCCTGAATAAAAATGAATTCAACTTTCTTGCCATTAACCATCCAAAAATCCCAGTATTCTATTTTTTACCTAAAATGCACAAAAATAACACTCGCCCACCTGGTAGACCAATCATCTCTGGTATATCATCACTCACTAGCAATCTCTCCTAATATATAGATACATTCTTACAACCCTATGTCACACAGCAAAAATCCTATATCAAAGACACCACCCAGATTCTAAAAACACTAGCAGGAATAAAGTGGCACCCAGACATGTGGCTAGCCACCAGTGACGTGACATCCTTATACACTGTTATCAACCACGCACAAGGTATAGCATAGATAAGAACATCACAAAAGACACCAATTTTGAACCCAAACAAAAAGACTTCATCCTACAGGGTATAGAGTTTATTCTCAAAAACAATTACTTTTGGTTCGGCAACAACTTCTACCTTCAGCGACAGGGGCTGCCATGGGTACACGGTTCGCGCCGAGTTACGCGAACCTCTTTATGAGCCAATGGGAAGATGAAAACATCTGGTCCGACCCATACTCGGCGCGAACCTGGTCCTGTGGCAGCGCTATATAGATGACATCATTATCATCTGGTGTGGCTCCGAAACATCATTAATTCAATTTTCCAACAGCCTTAACAATAACTCTCAGGATCTACATTTCACCACTAACCACAGCCAATCCAAAGTAGAATTTCTGGATCTGAATATCTACATTAAGAATAATCGTATTGAGACCAACACATTCCACAAACAGGTCGATGTGAATAGTTTTATCCTCTCCACAAGCAATCACCACTCCTCATGGCTAGCAAATATTCCAGGCGGCCAATTTAGACGACTCAGACGCAACTGTACCAACATCAAAGACTATAGGGCACAAGGCAAGGAACTAACCCAACAGTTCACTGAAAAGAAATACAATAAAAATCTGGTGTCAGCGAAATTCCACAAAGCTGAAACCATAGACAGGGATTCACTCCTTCACTACAGAGAAAACAATATCACCACCAATAACACCACACATTTCATCACAGGATACAACAATTCAACAGGGAAACTCCGCCATATTCTTCAAAAACACTGGCACATATTACAGAAAGATGTATTACTTAAACCAATCATTGGAGACAAACCCAGCATTATTTACAAAAAAGCCCCTAGTCTACAGCAGAAACTAGTTAGAAACCACATTAGGAACAAACCTAACAACACCTGGTTAGACCAACAAAAAGGCTTTTTTCACTGTGGCAGTTGCATCGCCTACAAAACTCTTAAATACCACCACACCAAGGCAACCACTACATTTCAATCCAACATTACCCAACAAGAATTTCCAATAAAAAAAACCATCACATGCCATTCTAAGAATGTCATCTATCTGCTACAGTGCCCTTGTAAATTACAATACGTGGGTAGGACAATTAGATCCTTGAAGACACAGATATCAGAACATATCGGAAACATCCAGAAGGGACACGAACTCCACAGCGTATCACTTCACTTCAAAAATCACCATAACCAAAACCCCCAGAATCTCCTATTTATTGGCATTGAACAAGTGACTAAAGATTGGAAGGGGCGGCAATCCTATCCAACATATAAATATGAGAGAAATACACTGGATGCACAATTTAAAAACACAGGCACCTAGAGGTCTCAATATTGATCTAGATATAAATAGTGTTCTGTAACTTTCCACTTTCAACAGTAATTATCCCCTAGACCATTTCCATTAGTCTCTGTTCAATACTACATGCACACAGCCAAGACGTCTATCTGGTAAGCACAGTTCACTCCTTGTCCTCCGCTGACGCTGTTAATACACTGTATTGCCACTGTCTTCTTGCCTCCTCTCTGCCTCGAACCTACATCGCTGGGACGCCTCTGATATCTCCTCTCCCTCATATTGAGAACCGTCACAGAGACCAGACATCTATTTATACTACAGGCTTAATGACAAGTCACACCTATGGTGAGTGAGTCTTCACCTACCTACAGTTATCATTCCATTGGTAATGCACTAAATGCATTTGTTTCTCCTTGTCTCATTTCATCCTTATCCTCATCACTGCAATTACCAACTTGAACTGCTGCACATATACGGTCTTCTAACTCCACACCCTCCCAGCCGCAACCATCCTTGGTGGATCAAGCAGGACACATCACCAACTACTGGGACATTTTTGAATGTGCGCCTACCTACCCCCCACCTCACTAACATCCCTAACCTCACCGTTTGAGCACTAGTTATTCCCTATTCTTCTTTCTATATTTGTACATTTTTGTCACTTGGGGACAAAATAAGAGAATATTGCAGCTCACGTTATAACACAATCTCACATCCTCCATCTACACTCCCCACAGGACCCTCGAGAGCGCAATTGCAACTCCTTTTTCTAAACACAAATAATGACAACTTTACATGGTTAGCACAAAATGCGAAATCAGCATAAGATTTAATAAAGGACCCTTTATTTGTTTAATTTATAAACACACATCCATTGATTAAAACATGCAGCAGGTGGGGCCTAAACTAAGTAAGAGAAGACACATGGCCTCGCAGCAAACAATACGGTTCTTCAATTTACAAGTGGTCGAGGGCTACCTTAACTTTTTCCGTGTGCATGTTAGTTTACGCAAGGTACTCCTACTTGTGAATCAGTCCTAACTCTGTTGGAACACCCATACTGTACATTAGTAGCTTGTGTGCAGCTCATTTGCATTAACAGTCTTGCCCCTCTAGCCACGCATGAGGGACTCGTTACGTGCCAATGTTGTCCATGGTTTCCGTGCATATATTTGGGTTCTGGGTATGCGCATGATCGTAAAAATACGCACGCAGATTCATCACTTACTAAAGTGTGATTACGGTCCATTATTCCAAAGGGGTTTATTATATGACAAGGCCCTTACTACAGATAACATAGAATTTTTTAAAATATGAAACAACACTCTTAAAAAATGTTCCATGTCTATTATAGATATTGGACCGGATTCAGACCCCCATACGCTTTCCGTGCATGCAGGGGTCTGTAATTACGTGAGACAGAGGGGAGTGAACACCCCTTCACTCCTCTCTGTCGTACGGGCTTTATGGCAGCTTACGTTGCCATAACGGATTACAGGATTACTATAGTAAGTAGCGTAACATCTGGAGGGCACATGCGCCCTCCAGTGAAGGCAGGACACTTACGCACCTTGCGTTTGTAAGTGTCCTGCCATTATTAATTCTGAATACGGTCCATTATTATTACTGAGAAACTAACAGAAATAGAGACACAAATCGAATCTTTGAAAGAACTCATTATTCCCTTTCAAGATATGGAAGAGTTCCAAGAACTTGAAAGAGTTATGTACAGAATAGATATACAGGAGCAGACATTTATTTTAACACCCTTTGTTGAAGGATTGCAATATACTAAGCCTTTTTCAGGAATCTACCTCCTATTGGCTTATAACAGCACTCAGCCCTTATTTTGCCCTATTGGGCTAGAGGACTCTCCCCTTTCTAACATCATTGCCCCAGATTGTGGAGGTAACGTAAACGGACACTACACATGTATCTTAGCATCTCAAGCAGCACTTGCACTTTAATTCATCATTACCACCTTTCTCCCTACTTATTGCCTCAGATCGCTGGGGTAATGGAGAGAGCATAAGGACATTACACGTGAACTTTCTATATTTCCACAGTAATACCAGCAACGTTTATAACCTCTGGAGCTTCCTACATTGACATCAACCCCAGTGTGCCGGAATAACGGGGGTGAATACCGGAGTTTCTATTGGGACCCATACAGCTTACAGACGCGAATATGTGCCTGCCAGCGGATAAGCTACAATAATTATTGTGCTAATGTGCCATTTTATGAATTAACCTTTCCACGTCTACCTCTAAATCAACTTACCTGCACTAACGGACATTACAAAGATACCGTTGGATCCGCTGTTTTGTTTTTGTTTTTCCGATTATACTGGGACTTATAGCCTCCATTTCCATTTCTCAGTTGGCCCCCATAGGTTTTCTATTTGGTTTTGTTGGATGGAGTATATACTCCTTTATGCTGTTGATGTTCCATGTTGTCTTAATATTTATTGTTCCCGATTTCATTCCTCTCTTTTATGAGTATTTTGTTTTAATAAAATGTATTTTCTGCTATGAACGTTTTCAACCTTTATCATCAGCGCAGCACTTTGTAAGTGTTTTATGTTTTATAGGTTGGCCCCTCTTATATGCAGCTGCTCCTGATAATTAATAATTGATTTGTTATATATTTTTATAGACATCTTTATATTTGTTTTTTATAATAGTGTTATTGTGCACTGTACTGGCGCCTTAGAATTTCCCCTTTTCTAAACCCACTAAACCCCCTACTACTAAAAATAAAATACAAATGAAAAAAGGTTATCAAAAGCAAAAGAGAAATCAACAATACCTTCAAAACTATAGACCTTCCATAATACAAAACGGATATAAAAGGGAGGCTTTCCTTATAGGACAGTTAACCATACAAAATACCCTTCACCATACCCCTTTCAAAGTAAAAGGAGAGATTCCAAATTCTACAATTCATCCATTAGAAGAGATTTTAGAAGGGTAAATTATAAAGAAAATTATTATCAGGAAAGACAATATCCAGATGTAAGATACGACTACAATACCATCCCCTTCTATAATCATTTTGATCACCTGTCAGAGAACTATTTTTATAGAGCAACATGATGGACATAATACTCCATCCATTGAAACACCCCAGCCAATAGGCTAGCTGCAGGCTCTCCTGCAGAAATTATAGCTACCAGTCTCAGCAGTGTATGGTGCCGATATAGGGATCTTGGGATTGTCCCGTTTATTGTCCATTTCCAGCTGGCAGTGATAATCTCCCTAGCGTATTATGTGGAACTATATACAAATGTTAGCAACATTGGATCAGATCTACATAGAGCACCCTACTTATGCACGCAAAGTGCGTAAGTGGTGTGTCTGGATGGGTGGGCACATGCACCCTCCAGACGTTACATGCGATTTGTGTACATGTCTCTTATCATATGGAACTTACGTACGATATTAATACAACAGGGTGCCAAGGTGGGCAGGGCAGAATATGTAAATTATACAGTGTGGACCTGGTTTACCATGTATGTGCGGATCAGCTGTTGCATGGACTGCTGATTCGCACGTCAGTGTTAAGGCTGCCTTATGAAGTCATTTTTCCACACATTTTGTTATTTATACTAAAAGGAGATGTGGTGGTGTATGTAGGAACTAAATTGGGTTATATCACCCACTGGCATGAACTAGAGTGAAGTAGGCAGCTAGTTGCCAAGGCTCCCTTTATATATCCACAAAATAACCATTTTCTGTGGTTTCCTGGCCTTGACTTGATACTCACCCCAGTTGCTGCAGCAACTTGTGTGCGTTGGGCCCACTCTGACGGCTGAGTTGGTACAGTCTGATTAACTAAGAGGCAAGTTTCACTACCGAGTTTGAAATTACGGTGATATGTGTTATTATAAAATCTGGTGACTTTTGTGTTAAACTCCAGCGAATTTCTGTTAAACTCACCGGAATTTGCCAGCAATTTGTATTAAAGTACTATTAAAGTGATGGAAAATTGTTTCCCAGTAAACTCAACAGTGTTTCCATTAAACTCACAGGGGTTTGCATTAAACCAGCCAAAGTTCACATCATATAAACTATATTAATGCAGGTCACTTCCTGATTGGAGTGTTATATTAGGAGTTGTGGTATATATAATATACACAAGGTATGTCAATCTGGCCTGGGTGCGCCCCCAATAATTATATGTTTGATCCTAGGGCTGCCTGAACCTACCAAACTAGTTTGGCGACATCAAAAGTAATATTAAAGTCTTCCCAAATGGAAATAGTGGTTCTAGCGCTCACTAGATTATGTATAGCTATTAATACAAGTATTACTATATATGAACACAATGTATCCCAAAGGTTAATATGTATTTTGAGCCTATGCAGTGGACCTACAAATCGTGACTCCCTTGTCCCCTAATAAGTAAATGGCACATACAATTGTCCACAGAAAAAAAAGTCCCATTGCTGTATGTAACTGGTGTCCAGCCTTAATGAGGTGCAGTATTAATATCCGCATTGAGGTTACGGTCTTTGCTCAGACTTCCCTCCTTGTGTAGGACTTTAAAGTTAGGAGTAACTAATATAAGGTGAAATATCAGTTTTACAGTTTGTAGTGAGTATTCCTCTCTGGCAATGTTCTTAGCTGGCGTCTCTATGTGTCTGTGCTGAAGCTGGTCTCATGTGTCTGCAGCGCGCTCTGTTGCTAGGTGACAGCTGTGTTGTGCTGCTGTGCAGTCTCCCGTTCCTCTTGCTGGCAGTCTCTGAACCTCAGCTCTGTAGTTGCTCGAAGTGGTGGGCGAGGAAGCAGATGTGAAAAAAGAGCAACAGGGGCGCAAATATAGTGCAGTACTTTTAATGGCACAGTAGGGAAGGTTAAACAATACTCAATATACTCACAAGTGTGGCGGACATATATACTGTAGATGTCCAAAAAGTGCTTATATAATAGTGTACAGTCCAGTGTCTGCAGACTGTGTAAACCCTGTGAGATCTGCATTATCAATTAAATGCAATGAAAGTTGTCTTATTGTCTTTCCTATTGGGTCTATAAATATCTATACTGGTGTCTAACTTTCTTTGGCTAAGTGATCTGCATTATTAGCTGATCCTAATCTCATGCAGCTCCCCATAGGTCAACCATGGGTTGAACTTGGTGAACTGTTGTCTTTTTTCAACCTCATCAACTATGTAACCAGAAAGTGGCTGTGGCCACAGCCAAATTGGAAAAGTATATGTGCCAATCTATTAGCATCCAACACTCTCTAAGCCTACTGGATCCCAGTAAGGGCTGTCTTAACATCATTGTAGGCCCTGGGCAAAGCAACGCAGAGGGGCTCCTACCAACCCATTTACAGGAATAAAAATGTAACCAAAACTAATTATAAGTTTTGAAAAACACAAACATTTCAAAATATAAATGATAATTCTTAACACTGTGCCCCCTTCTTGTGTGTTTCTACAGCCAACCAAACTCCTCCTCATTGTTTCCAGCCAGCCCTTCTGCCCTCTCCTTGTATGTCCAGCCAGCCTTCTGTTCCCTCCTGTTGTGTGTCCAGTCAGTCTTCTGCCCCTGCTTGTATATCAATTCAGGCTTCTGCCCTCTCCTTATTTGTCCAGCCAGGGTTCTGCCCTCTCCTTATTTGCCATCCAGGCTTCTGCCCTCTCCTTATTTGCCATCCAGGCTTCTGCCCTCTCCTTGTATGTCCAGTCAGGCTTCTGCCCTCTCCTTATTTGTCCAGCCAGACTTCTGCACTCTCCTTATTTGCCATCCAGGATTCTGCCCTCTCCTTGTATGTCCAGTCAGGCTTCTGCCCTCTCCTTATTTGCCAGCCAGACTTCTGCACTCTCCATATTTGTCCAGCCAGGCTTCTGCCCTCTCCTTATTTGTCCAGCCAGGCTTCTGCCCTCTCCTTATTTGTCCAGCCAGGCTTCTGCCCCCTCCTCATTTGTCCAGTCAGGATTCTGCCCCCTCCTTATTTCTTCAGCCAGGCTTCTGCCCCCTCCTTATTTCTCCTGCCAGGCTTCTGCCCTCTCCTTATTTGTCCAGCCATCCATACATACGCTTAAGTCTTGACTTTTTTTTACCTGTTTTGAAGTCTATTTCTTTCCTCCATGGCACGTTTTCTCTGCAGTGATGATATTGGCCTGACTAGGTCACGCCAGCATCATTGTGAAGGTTATGCAGTCACACAGTGACAGACGTGTAAGGCCAAGCACTATGTCAGTGCTCAGTGCTGACTTATTACTAAAGAAGTGCAGCCGCATGGTGTGCCAGGAGTGCTTGGCAATGTATGTCTGTGTTGCTGTGTGACTGCATACACATGGTGCCAGGGATCTAAGTGGAAGGTCTGATCTGTTCAATAAGAGGTGGAGCAGTGGCCTGCGAATTTCACTCTCAGCCCCTAGGGAGTTGGGTATTGTCCCGGCTCCCCAGCGGAACTGCAGGACACTCTGATAATGCCTTGACTGCTGGGGTCAGGCAGCATTGCTTAAGGGCCACTAGACTTGTGGGGGTCATGGGCACTGTCCTATTGTGCACAGTGGAAAAGATGGCCCTGATCCCAGTCCCCCCATTGATGATCCTGATCCAGACTCTCCTTTTGTTGCAGCAGCAGAAGAGAAAAAAAATTATATTTTACATGTATATACGCACACCACTCACTATTCATGAGTAGCGGGAGAGTTTGCACACCAAGCAATGAATATACATGTAAAAATTTATAGTTGTAATAATAAATGTTATGACACCATTTATTATTAAAAAAAATTTTTTATTTAGAAATATATTTTTGTGACTTTTCTATATATTACTTTTTTATGTTAAAAGAGAAGTGTGTGTATAAACATAAGATTGCTACACACACACACTTCTCTATTCTACTTTAACATAAAAAAATGAAATAGTTAGAAAAGTTACAACACACACACCTCTCTACACTTACTTTTCTATATTCATTTTCTTTCTCTGCTCCTCGAGGCACAGGCTCCCTGGAAGATCTACGTCACATCTCCACAAAACAGCTGTTAAAGTATGTCACTTCTCCAACTGCTCTTGCCTATATCACTACTACTTGCCTTTGTTTCATGCCATCGCAGCAATCGGGCGGGCATGTAGAATACTCACCATCTGGCTTCCCCACTGTCCCATTCCTGCACATGCCAAATGCAGCATGTAAACAAAGACCACATGGAGCGATGCCGCAGCTTCGTTTGGGCACGCGCTCCACCTCCCATCTGTTATTGGACCTTTCCCCATGCCTAGGGGAACGTCCTATCACATGTGATTACTGTATGGCTGTTGGCCAATCAGTGGTCAGCAGCCTCTTTATCAGATCGGCTCTGTCACTCTGACAGAGGCGATTATAGCACCTGGTTTCCAGTCCTGTGACCTGCTGCCTTGCCTGTATTTTGAGCTTCTGCCAAGCCCATTTGACCCTGCCTTGTTCCTTGCCGTGCCCCTCCGGTGTCTTTCTCTCTCTCTTCCTGGTGTTTGTCCCTCTCCTGAATTCTTCCTGCCTGCTCCTGAGTGCCTGTTTGTGTTACCCCTCTGGGTGTTCCACCTTGTTCTGTTTGAGTGGTGTGTGAGCCCTTGTGCTTCCTGTCTGTCTCCAGTCCAGTCCAGTTGTCCTTTCTCCGTCGCCCGTCCTCGTTCTGTGTAGTCCATCACAGGTTAGTCCCTTCTGACTGTCTTTTCCCACTTTCTGCTCCATTCTGTCTTCTCTTCTCTTTACTCCATCTTGGTCTACATACTTCTTCTCTTGGGTGTTGTCTCTGGGGACCGCACCCTGCTAGGTTTTCTGCAGCCTAGACTATCCCCACCATTAGGGGCTCTAGTGAACACCAGGCCCTAGTTAAACTCCGCACCCTGGTTGCGTCGTCCATATTAATAACAGCCTTCCTCCTACCCCAATGACTCTGGCATCTCCATCCACCTCCCCCCTCCTCTCCACCACCTTCCCCCTCCCCATTCTTCCTACTCTCCCCCCACCCTCTCCCACTCATCCATCAATCTCCCCTTCAATTACCACCATCACCCACTGTCCTTGTCCCAAACCCTTACACTGCTCCAGCAACCCCTCCAATCTCATCCACATCACACCTCTTGACTCTCTTCCATTCTCCTGCTCTTTGTGGAATGCCAACTCCATTTGTAACAAGCTTCCTCACATCCATAACCGCTTTTTCTCCAACCTTCTTGCCATTACTGAAACCTGGCTTTCCACCTCTGACATTTTCCCCTGCTGCCCTCTCCTATGGTGGCCTCTACTCTTCCACACCCCTAGGCCTGGCGTATGCCTTGGCGGTGGTGTGGGCATCCTCCTCTCTCCTTCCTGCACCTTCAGCATCACACCCCATGAGCCCTCTCTCTCCTTCACCTCACTTGAGGTACACTGCATCCACCTCTATCACCCCATCCATCTCCATGTTGCTGTTGCCTACCACCCCCCTGGCCCCACCGCCTAATTCACTGATACCTTTGGAGCCTTACTCATTCTAGGTGATTTCAACATCCCCTTTGCCAACCCCTTGATCCCCAGCGCCACCAAACTTTTCTCACTCCTATCTCCCTTGGCCTATCACAGTGGACTTCTGCACCCACTCTGCCTTCTGCAATGGACTACCCAATTTAAGTATTTGGGAATATGGGTAACTCTGAATCCCCAAGACTATGTACCAGCAAATCTCATATCTGGAAAAATCTTCCTCTAACAATGATGGTAGGATCAACCTAATAAAAATGGTTGTCCAATCAAAATATTTATATGCCCTTCAAAGTATATATAGTATATATCCCCAAGATATTTGTCACTATCAATAATCTCCTTTACACATTTATCTGGGTGACCTATAAGCCTTAGGTCTAAGTGTTTACTTTGACTCCTTCAAAGGTTTTGGGTGGTCTGGCCCACCCCAATTATTGACCTCTCAGTTTGTTCACTTACTTACTCAGGAGCCACTTCTGGGCATATCCAATCATGTTCACTTCACCTGGCCCTGATATACCCCTCTACAAGCTCTCCCGATGAAGGCTTTGGAGCTCTGAAGATTTACACACCGAGTGCAGGTGTTACAATCAGGCATTCTCAGAATGAAAGTATTCACAGTCTCTGGTCTCACTTCAGAGCATTGGACAACTTTACACATATGGCAGCTTAATTCATTTGAGCAGCTGCAGCAAGAGTTACATTTTCACACACTGTCTTTTTGCATACTTGAGGTGAGACATGCCATGATGACTCGAAGTTAAATATTTGGGTTACCATAGGGCCATTTCCCACCTAAAAATAAGTGGGAGCTATAAGTGGGAGCATGATGGGAGCTATAAATGGGTGCATGATGACTCAAAGTTAAATATTTGGGTTACCATAGGGCTATTTCCCACCTAAAAATAAGCTAGATGTTACTCTCTCTCTGAGGAAGTATGATTATTATGGGATGCACGGAAGACTCTACTGCTTGTCTAAGTACCTGCAAATTCATTATTTTATATTGCACTGGGTCTATCATACTCTTTTTGGGTTGCTTAAAGTCTGTAGAAAATAGAATACTGTAAAATAAATAAAAATGTAATAAACCCACAAGTAACCTATTTACCAGCATTTTTACATTACTGTAAAATAAAACCTGTAAAACTTAAACAGTTTTTTAAGAAAGATAAAACCTTAAACCTTATTACCTGAAACATTTTCAATCCCGATGGCTTTAAGCCTATTTGAATTGCAATTATGTGTTCCTGGCAGAAATATTTTGAAACCCTTTTATGTGTTTCAACCCTTTCTTTAATGTATATTACCCCAGTCTGTTTTTCAACGGTTGTAATGTTTTCCAACATTCTGGAAGCCACAAACACATTTCAGTATGTAT
The DNA here is from genome assembly GCA_011038615.1 of Limnodynastes dumerilii. Lineage (NCBI taxonomy): Eukaryota > Metazoa > Chordata > Amphibia > Anura > Limnodynastidae > Limnodynastes > Limnodynastes dumerilii. Next base: position 190,306 of record WWET01002216.1, read on the forward strand.
ATTACAAAATTGTAAGAACAATGGGCCGGATTCAGAACTACGGCCGTCTTCCACAGACGGCCGTAATTCAACGAAAAATAGCTACTGCGCATGCGTAGCAGCTATTGTACGTAATCTGCGTATCGTTTCGATACATAGATTGCGTATATGCGGTCTAAAAGATCTAGTTCTGGATCTGGCCCAATGTTTTTTTATTTTATAGAATTTTTTTTGACTGAATAAAGAATATATTGGACTTCGAACTAGATTATTTGGATACTTACTTAATGTTAGTTCTATGGAGCCACATTACCTTATTAGGTAAGTGTTGTTGCTTACGCTTTCTACTGGTATAATGATTGGCATCCTGCACCATAATGTTCCTTTTTTGTCTTACAGGATTGCCATAGGAGTTGTTTTGACTAAACGTTTTGAAGCTTATAAATTAAAAGTATACCACTTAAAAAGCGCTAATAAAAACCTGCAGCAATCTCCCTCTACTTGAAAGGGTCCAAACCTTTCAAAATTATACAGTAAACAAAAAAACAGATGTAGTGGGAAAAAGCACTGATTGGTGTGAAGCTTTAATAATTTTAATAAATAGAATAAATACAGATAAAACTAATAGCATATTAAAACCATTAGCATAGAGGCATATAGGGAACATATAAATTAGAGTCACTATAATGGATGGCGTTGAATGTTGGTCAAACGATGATGTAGTGGCTCTCACAGATGATTCATATAGAAAAAGAATAAAATGCAGAGAGAATATAGTAAATCCTATGTGATCATTAAATATAATCTCACTGTAGAATGCCTTAAAAAGATGTTGTAAAACGCACACCAAAGATATGCAGACCTTGAACTTGGATAAAATTGCTTTACTAAAATAACCAAGGCAAAATCAAACAATACAACATAACAAAATTAAAAGGCAAATGCAAAGTCTCTAAAGAGCAGAACAGTCTTGAAGGAACGTTCCTACCCCAGTAATAAAGTTGTTGTACAGAGGGAAGATCTCGGATATCCCGGCCGGGACGTCTCACGCAGCCGGGGATCAGAAGAGACGCTGGATGCCGCCTAAGAAATTAGATTACAATTTTATCCCTTACAATTTAAAAATGGAATAATAGATTCTTTCTATAAGCAAAGACTACAGGATTTAAAAAAATTATGTGAAAAGGAGAAACGCATTGGATGTAACTGAAATTTAACCCCCCTAGGGACACAAGGATCTTACTGAATTGACAAACGACCCATCAATAATAATAAAAGGGGCCGATAAAGGTGGCAGATTGGTAATCCAGGACACAGACCATTATTTAGCGGAAGCTAATCAACAATTGTCTGATATGAGGTTCTATGTCCGTCTAGATTCTAATCCCACCGTCAAGTACCAAATTCTGAAACAGGCTCTTTCAGATGAGATTATTACTAAGACTGAATTTGACTTTTTATTTCCTAAATATCCAGTGAATCCCATAAATTATCATTTACCCAAGTCGCTGACTACTCCGGCTGGCTGTCCCATTATTTATGGTATCAGTTCATTAACATCCAACCTTTCTTTTTATTTAGACTCTTTTTTACAGTTATGCTGTCTTTCAGAAAGCTCATCTCAAGGACATAACTAATGTCCTTCAAATCCTTGAAGGTATTTAGTGGAAATCCACATATTGCTTCATCACCTGCGATGTTCAGGCCCTCTACACTAACATTCCGCATAAGGATGGTATTGAGGCGGTTGCCACACACTTGAGCCTACGGGGTGAGCTCTCTGAGAGGCACCAGAAATTTATATTACAGTCTATTCAGTTTATTTTAACACATTTAGCTGGATCCAGACTTAAGTGCTTGAAATTAGTTACTCCAGGGCTAAACCATGTTGATTGCAGGGTAGTCATATTTCATCTGTTGCAAACAGAATTAGAATTGAGAGGTGATGTTTCCTATCCCAAGTCTAAATAACAGTGTGATAGTAAAGCTGGCCAGTATCTGTGTGCAGTAAGCAATTAAAATATATATCCCTGCATGCAAAGAATACAATTAACTTGACTCCCTCTGCAATCAACTTAAGTCTGGATCTAGCCCATTATTATTTTCTTTTTAATGGTTAATTTTTTTATTTTTTTTTGCAGCGATGGGCACCTGGTTCATGCCCAGTTTCGCCAACCTATACATAGGCATTTTGAGGATGCCCATGTGAGTGTGGGGTTGGGGGGGGCGGGCACGCGTCTGGTTCTCTATCAACGTTACATAGACAATTTATTTTTCATTAGGGACTTTTTTCAGTCTTAATAACAACAAGTTTAATCTCACATTTACCTACAAACAGCATCCATTAACAATAGATTTTCTGGATATTTCTTTGTCAATTTAAGGGAGCCGGATAGTTACATGTACTTATCAAAAACGGTATGCAGTCCCTGGTTAGAAAATCTCTATTTCGAGAGTTTCTATTTCGACCTCTAAATTGCGAATTTTCGCTATTTCGAATGTTCGCTATCTCAAATTTTCTCTATTTCTACAGTTCCCTATTTCGAGTACAATAAGTTACAAAACATGCACATTATATTTCTATTACGATTGTTGTATTTTCGAATGTTCTCTATTGCTAATATTCTCAATTTCTAACAATTCTTTTAGTAAATAACAATAATATATTAAGTAATAACAATAACAATAATAATAATAATAATAATAATAATCACAAGCTGAGCAGTGCCATCACAACCAATGTGCACGAAGTACGCATGCATCGGACTTGTCACACAAGCAGCCTGCGTGATTTTGCTGCCAAAACTTTTAAAACTTGAAAAATCAGTCAAAAAAAGGTGCCGGAACTCTGTTTTCTGGTGCCTTCTATGACGAGAAATATATTAATAATAATAATAATAACAATAATAATAGTGATAACAATCATAATTATAAATAAATATAATAAATAAATACAATTATTAACAAATTAATACATGAATAACAAGGGTAACATTTAGCAAAACTTTCGCACAGCGGCTAGGCTAATGTAGAGTAGATGTATATGTGCATATAACATTCAACTATAGTAGAAGGCACATTGGATCATGAAAATAAATTTTCGCACATTTGCTAATGCTACAGTCCCACCTAGAATGGCCATTTTAGAATCAAAAATTTCATTTTAGAATCGAAAATGCCATTTTAAATTCGAAAAGGCCACTTTTGAATCAAAAATGCGCTGAGAGGTTCAGCAAACTGAAGCTGCTGATCCTAGTCTGTAAAATGGACCTGTTGGGGCCAGGTCAGCACTCCAATGCTGATAAGAGGCAAGCTTACCTCAGCGCAGCGCCTAATTCGCCATAGAACAGGCCTACAGCGCCGCTGGTCCGACCTCCGCAGGAGGCAACCACAAAAGCTAGCCAGGCTACGGAGCACCGTAAGAAGTAAGTGTTCCTATCTATCTGTCTGTCTTTCTGTCTCTGTCTATCTATCTATCTCTGTAATGTATATTCCTTGTATGTATATATCAAACAATAGTTTTATTTATTTATTTATTATTTTGGTATTGTTTCACATGAATTGTTATTGATATTAATAATAAATGTTATGTATTAAATCATTTAATTATTAATTACAATTAATTAATATCGTTAATTCAATTAATTAATTAATATAATTTAGTTTATTGATGGTTGTTATTATTACTTACTATTATAGATATTAATTTCGCTATTTTATATAGGTTTTTTATTTACAAATAATTAATTAATATTGATTTGTAAATCATTAATTTGTAATTATTATTATTATTACTAATACTTTATTTTTTATTTTAATTATTTATTTTAGGTGTTATCCAGAGAAGGAGAGGAGGACCTCCTCCGTCATCTCTCTCCTCCTCCTCCGCCTCCTCTTCTTCTTCTGCTGCATTCTCAGCCTCTCCTGCCCTTCCCCCCTCTCCTGCCCTTCCCCCCTCTCCCACCCATTCCTCCTCTCCTGCCCTTTCCCCCTCTCCCGCCCATTCTCCTGACCATTCCTCCTTTCCTGCCCTTTACCTGTCCTCCTCGTCCTCCTCCTCTTATGCCCATTCTCCCTCCCCTAGCCAAGCCTCCTCCCCTACCCATTCCCCCTCCTCCCTTACCTTTTCCCCTGCCCCTGCCTCTGCCTCTTCATCGGCTGGGGGGACCGGGTCAGCCGGACCTGGATTTGCTGGGAGTGTAGCAGGTTTCAGTGAGTATATGATAAAGTATTATAATACTTTGTGAATGTAATGTATGTCATGTATGTAATGTATGTAATGTAATGTACAGGGCCGGGGCTAGGGTGTTCGGCGACTCCCTGCAAACTTTAAATTTGCGCCTACCTGTTTAACAATGTGTTATTACAGTTTCTAGAGTATAGTATCCATGTAAGCATCATAAAACACAATCTTGAAACTACAATAAAAGAAAGCGAATGTATACATTACAGGCAGCATTCTACTCTCCACTATACAAATCCCATTTCATCCTAAAAACTCGCCCCCTTGCATATACTCCCCCTTATGTGTCTCCAGTCTCCCAATATTCACATCATGTCTCTGCAGCCCCTCACTATCCGGTGGTGGTGAGGGGTCAGCGCTCTATACATTACATACCACTGAATATATGAAGCAATGTGTAATCCCATGCAATATTAAACAGTATGCGGTAGATATCAGACTTTAAATTACAGAAATATCATATAAAACTATAAAATGGAAGAATGAAAGAACAATATCTAAAAAAATTAGTAAAATATGGTATGTTGCAATGGGTTAAAAGGAAAAAAACCCTTACAATAAATACTAAAAATCAAGTCACTTTTTAGCAGTTTCTGTGCAGGCAGCAACTACTATAAAAGTATATGGTGTGTTCAATCTTCTTACTGTTCTTGTATCTCTCGAACATGCAAGATAAAATTAAAGAGAAACATGGTGTAATACGTTTCATCTAAATTTATTTCTTAACACACATAACTTAAAACCAACAAAAAAAATGTCAAATACAAAAGGGAGTAAAACACAAAGGTGGAGGAGAGAGAGAATGGATACCAGGAAAACAGGCAAGGTTCAAGGCAAAGGTAACGGGGGGCACTCAATAATCAATAGAAACAAGAGCAAGAGCAAGAGCAGACAAGACAGGCAGGCACAGATACTGAAACAGAGTCTATAACCGGCGGGGAGGAAGTGACAGGGTGAACTTTATATAGGCAGGGCCAGAAGGTGATTGGTGCAGAACAGTAAACTCTGAACCAGAAGGCGTCTCCCAGAGGGCTGGGAATGCCTCTGGTTCAGTGAGAAGTCAGAACGCGCGCCAGAGGAAGAGACGGCTCCCACGTGGTTGGTAACCACGATGCTGTTGCTAAGGGAGCCGTCGGCAGAGAAGGGAAGTGAGCGCGCGTGAGGAGAGCAGAGAGGGCCGGAAGATCGGAGGTAAGGAGAGGTGCGATGAGGCAAAGACCAGCCAGAACAAGGTAAGGAGAGGTAAGTAGAAACGGAGCCTGAGGAGAGGCATCCGACGGGCACATGCTGGACGCTGGCGGCGGGCGCGGGGCGACGGGTGTCCCTAACAGTACCCCCCCTCTGATGAGGGGTTGAAGAACCCCTAACTCCTGGTTTATTGGGAAACTTGGTGTGAAAGTTCTGGATGAGCTTATTGGCATGGATGTTGTGGGCAGGCACCCACTGGCGTTCTTCCGGGCCATAACCCTTCCAATGAACTAAAGAATGGATCTGCCCCTGGACTTTTTTCGAATCAAGAATAGCCTCAACTTCAAATTCTTCTTGACCATCACGAAGAAGTGGAGGTGGTTTCGACAGAGACCCAGTTTGAAATCTTCTGGAAAAGCGGTAGGGTTTGAGGAGGGAAACATGGAAGGAGTTGGGAATTCTTAGATTGCGAGGAAGATTCAATTTGACAGCCACCGGATTAATTCTCTTAGAGACAATAAAAGGACCAATAAAGCGCGGACCAAGTTTCTTGGAAGGTTGACGAATGTGGATGTTTTTGGTGGACAGCCAGACTTTGTCTCCGACTTTGTAAGAGACCTTCCTTCTCCGTTTGTCCATTCTAGCTTTGGTCTGAATAGCTGCTTCCTAGAGTGATTTGTTAACTTTCCTCCAAATATCCTTCATCTTGTTGCCCAAGAACCTGGTGTCAGAGGAGTGATCCATCTCTGGTTGTTGAAAGGAATTAGAACGAGGATGATGACCAAGGACGCACAGGAAAGGAGATAGTTTGGTGGCCGAATGAGTGGCGTTATTATAAGCAAATTCGGCCCAAGCTAGATTTTGTGTCCAATTATCTTGCAACTTGGAAGTATAGCATCTTAGATATTGTTCAAGGCTTTGATTAGTGCGTTCAGTTTGGCCATTGGACTGTGGGTGGTATCCTGAGGAAAGACTTACAGAAACGCGAAGAGATTTGCAGAATGACCTCCAGAAACAGGCAACGAATTGAGATCCTCTGTCAGAAACAATATCAGTAGGAAGGCCATGGAGTCGAACAATCTCTTTGATAAACAGGTCGGTCAAATCTTGTGCTGAGGGTAGTCCTTTCAAAGGTACGAAATGTGCCATTTTACTAAAACGGTCAACAATGACCCAGATGGTGGTGTTGTCCAAAGATTTGGGAAGATCTGTGATAAAGTCCATGGAAATATGAGTCCATGGACGTTTCGGAGTTACAATATCAGAGGCCATGGAGTCGAACAATCTCTTTGATAAACAGGTCGGTCAAATCTTGTGCTGAGGGTAGTCCTTTCAAAGGTACGAAATGTGCCATTTTACTAAAACGGTCAACAATACAATGGATGGTGGTGTTGTCCAAAGATTTGGGAAGATCTGTGATAAAGTCCATGGAAATATGAGTCCATGGACGTTTCGGAGT
>WWET01002216.1:212218-246327 GCA_011038615.1 Limnodynastes dumerilii
ATTCAGGTCAGGTGATTGACTTGGCCATTGCATAACATTCCACTTTTTAGCCTTAAAAAACTCTTTGGTTGCTTTTGCAGTATGTTTTGGGTCATTGACCATCTGCACTGTGAAGTGCCATCCAATGAGTTCAGAAGCATTTGACTGGATATGAGCAGATAATATTGCCAGAAACACTTCAGAATTCATCCTGCTGCTGCTATCACATCATCAATAAATAGAAGGGAACCAGTTCCATTGCCAGCCATACATGACCACGCCATGACACTACCACCACCATGCTTAACTTAATGAGGTGCTAAGGTTTGGGTTTAAATTTTAGATTCCAAAATGCAAATGTAGAATCAACTCCAGACCTTTTACCTGCTTAATTGACCAGACCTTTTACCTGCTTAATAGATGATGAAATAACGAGGGAATGGATCACACATGTCCATGAAATAGCTTTATAGTCAATTGTACCATTACTATTGGTCCCTTAAAAAGTGGGAGGCACATATAGAAACCATTGTAATTACTACACTGGTCACTTGATTTGGAAGTAAATACACTCAAATTAAAAGTGAAATTACATTAAAGAAAATTAAATTAAATTAATTGAAATAAAATAAAATGAAATTAAAACTGAAAGCAAAAAGCTCTAATTAAAGCTGAAAGCACTCACTCCCTCCCTTCATATGGAAGTATAGTCAATCCCTGTCAACAATCAAAAGTTAACGCATTGCATGCGTCTGCCGTTTGCGAAAATTTCGCAGAAAATCGCATTGCGGCTGCTTCGTTATGCAAACATTTCACAAACACATTTTTCGCAAAAAAAAATAGCATTCTACTTAAAAATTTTCAAAAATCAGATTTTCAAAATTGAAGCTTATTCTAGTTAGGTCTGTATCGAAATGTACACTATTTTAAATTAAGTTGTATTCGAAATACAGACTTTTGAATTAGAATGGATATAATTTCAGACTAGTATAAATAGAAGCATGTAGGTGTATACATTTTTCGAATTTTAGCATTTCGGAGAAAATTCGCATTCGCAATAGAAATTTCGAAATACGAATTTTCGAAATTCTGATTTTCTATGCGTGGTACCACATCCATCAAAAACCTATGGACACTAACAACTTCTTGAGTTTTTCTAGCAATCACAAAAAACAGTGGTTGACTAATATCCCTGGGGGGCAGTTGCGTAGGTTACGCTGAAACTGCTCCTCATTGGTTAAGTTTAAATTGCAAGCCTCCACTCTAGTACAATCATTTAGAGAGAAGGGATATCCTGAAGTGGTTAAATTTTAAAAAAGACTCTAAATTTGGGAAAGAGAAAAATCTGACTTTTGTTTCAATCACGCATACAACTAAAATTATGAAACACAATTTCAACATTCTTAAACTCGATCCTATACTGAAATCGTGCCTACCTGAGCATCCTATTTGATCTATTTTAATTATTTATTTGATCTGTTTTTAAGAGGGCCAAATATCTTAAGAACATTTTGCCCCAGTATTACCCCAGTTTTTTAGATCATAAGAATGGTGCTTAAACCAGCTGTTACTCCCTCATTGGTCAAGGACATGTCATCTGAATCTTCTATTTTTATGTTGCCCCCCTCCCACCAAGGGATGTTACAGGTGTGGAAAAACTCACTGCATTACGTGTAACTTAATCTGTCATAAAATGACCAACTATGAGTCCTTTGTTAACAAACAAATTTTTCCAGTTAATTTCATTATTTAACGCAGGAGTTGGATGGATGGAAGTCACTCCCCCTTTCTTTTCTTGGCCGAGCCAATCATCAAAATGGTTTAATTCCCTAAGTTTATATACCTCTTTCATGCACTCCCTCTCCTTGGGCCTGATCCTGAGCTACGGCCGCCGTCGCTAGTACAGCGGCCGTAGCTCGAATGCGCATGCGCCGGGCAGATGTTGGGCGGCGTTACTATGGAAACCATAGTAGCGGCGTTGGGACGCTGGAGGGGACGTCCTCCAGCGTCTCAACGCTCACGTTACTGCTGGTGGGCGGGGGGAGGTAAGTAAATCAGGCTGGGTGGGCGTGCTAAGAGGTCATACGCTCCTGTGTGAGTGTATGGCCCCTTCCTTACGCCGGGCGAAGGTAGGGTAGCCTTCAGCCGGCGTAAGGAAGGGTCCATAAGCCCGCACAGGGGGAGTGCCAGGGGGGAGTCTGCGATGTAACGCTGAGCGTTAGCACGCTCAGCGCTACATCGTAGATCTGGATCAGGCCCCATGGGTGTAGCCATACGCCCGCACAGGGGGAGTGCCAGGGGGAGTCAGCGATGTAACGCTGAGCGTTAGCACGCTCAGCGCTACATCGTAGTGCAGGATCAGGCCCCTTGTTACTAAGAAAGACATTAAAACCATTCATGCACTTTTTAGGAAATTCATTTGGGTAGGGGGGCGGCCCTGAATCGGACTCATAAAGTTGCAGCAACACAAACTACATGGAGGAATCAACTTTCCTAACCTAATGCTCTATAATCACGCAGCTTTGCGGTCGTAGATAGGAAAAATGCAATTGACTCTTTGCTCCAAAACCCAATGACCTACAAAAAGGCAATCTCGGTTCACTATAAACTATTAAGTACACTTTTTGAGTATGAGACAGGTGGATCTGGCCTTTTAAAATGGACTCGGATCTTTCCCAAACTAACTTGTAATGACCTCCTTAAAGCCCTTAATTATTCCAGAAAAACATTGCCCTCCTCCCAATACCTTGAAATGTTCCTGAAGCTCTTTCACCATACCTATTACTCCCCTCTCCGTTTGTACCAAATGGGGGCCAGAGATTCGCACAATTGTCCCAGGTGTGCAATTCCAGAAGCTGACCTGATGCATAGTTTTTGGGGTTGCCCCTTATTGCCTCACTTCTGGTTACAGATTAAACGATATACAGAAGCAGACCTTTTAACGCATGTCCCCTTAACAGCTGAATGGCCGATTTTTGGTATATTACTTGTTTTTGACTTTTACTGGTAGTGCTTGCTATTTGCACACAGTTGCATATGGTACTTGTATTCTTTTTACAGCACTGCACACCTCTTCTGTCTTGGCCTAGTGCTTAAGAGACAGATTCAGTGTCAGATTGTTGCATGACACATACACTGTAAATTTAATTTTTTAACTTAATTTGCTTACGTTTTTCACTTTTTTTTAAGTATGATGGATGATTCCTCTGTGCTTTATGCTGGCAGTAAAAGTTTCACTGAGGAAGAAATTTCACGGATTGTCTCATTAGACACTTGCTTTTGATGTCGATACAGCCAGTGATTTATTTCATGACTTGTTATGTCTGAACAAAAGAAAAATTGAACTTAATCTTCATGCACTTTCTTTGTCGCAGTATTTCAATGAAAAGTGTATACCCAAAGGGTTTCGCATAAATAATCAGCCCACGATTGGCAAGGGTGATAAATTGTTTTGTCAAAAATGGTGCCATGTTCTCAATTGGTGTTCCTTTGATCTTATGGTCCTTACTGTTGAAAAAGTCAACACTGACATTGATAATATTCAGAAAGAAATACTTGAGGTATCCACTAGGGCTAATTCTATACTTGCTGGTGCCTCCTCTGTGGATTGGAATTCTAAATTGTCTGACACTATAAAGAAGTTTGAAGCAGATTTATTATTATTTAAAAAACGCAAATACAAGGCGGTAAAAGAAGACTACAGGGAGAACAGAGTTTATCTTTGGGCGACTACTTATGCCGTCGCACATAACAGATGGTATAATAATTATAGAAGAAATAGACCTATGAACAGGTCTTATACTGACCTGGACACTGCTTCGTCACAAAGTGACACTGAGATCAATACATGTACTAAGACTACTAAGGTACCTTTTTTTCGCGAGGAAATCACCACTCGGAGCCGCAACAAAAATAGTGCAGACGGAGAGGCAGTCGCAAGCACCGCAGACGCTGGAGGTACCCACAAAAAGAAGTAGTGACCTACAACTTGTCCTCTGTCACCCTCAATTCTTCGGAAATAGCAGTATTAAGCAAAGGCCTAACTTTTGTTCAAACCTTTAGACCCCGGAAATTTGACCTGGAGGTGGAACTATTTAAGTTTCAACGCCAACTCAAACTTAAACAATTTTTTTATGAGAATCCTGCGATAATGACAACACCTTCTGCTACTGTATCAAGATTTAAGCCACGTTCAAATTTTGATCCTCCTGTGACCAGTGCCAACATCGAGACTTTTATTAAATTAGTTAAGCGGGACCTGTTTAGCAATTGGTCTGTTGGACACATTGATCATCACAATCTCTCATCCCAGGAACAAGCAGCTGTCAAGTCCTTGAGTGATAATAGTGACATTTCCATTCTTCCCGCGGATAAAGGTGGTGCGGTGGTGGTACTTAACCGCAAAGACTACATCGCTGAGGTTAACAGACAGCTTGCGGACAGTAATTGTTACAAGATGTTGACCTACGACCCCACTAACACCTTTAAATCCGAATTGGACTTGCTTATTGCTAATGCTGTTCATTTGGGTTATATTAATTCGGAAACTTATAGATTTCTTAAACAGGATTTCCCCACCATTCCTTCGATTTATGTTCTCCCCAAGATACATAAATCATTAGTGAACCCCACGGGGAGACCTATGATCTCCTCGAGAGGTTCACTAAGTCAACTTGTGTCACAATTCGTTGATTTTTATTTGCAACCCTTGGTTAGGAACACCTCTAGCTACATTAGGGATACTACAGATTTTTTGCAACGTATTAAATCAGTTAATCATCTCGCAGGTAATCTCATTCTGGTGACGTTAGACGTCACCAGTTTGTACACTAATATTTCTCATACTGATGGTTTGGAAGCATTAAGATTGGCGATTGCCTCAGTTCATTATGAGGGCCCAGAGGCCGAATTTCTGCTAAGTCTCGTCAATTTTATTCTGACACGAAATTACTTTATTTTTGAAAATGCTTTTTACATTCAATTAAATGGGACAGCGATGGGGTCTAATATGGCCTCATCATATGCGAATCTCTACATGGATATGTATGAGAATAATTTTATCCTTAATGATGTCATATTTTCTAAGTATATTGTATTTTATGTCAGATTTATTGACGATGTCTTTCTTCTTTGGTCAGGTTCTATGGCGGAATTACAGACTTTCATTGAGATGCTCAATTGCCTGAGGACCAATATCAGATTCACCATGAATGCTAGTGAGACTTCCCTGAGTTTTCTTGACGTACTGGTTACACAAACGGCCAAAGGTTTTTCAACATCTCTTTACCGTAAGCCTACAGATAGAAACACCTTATTGGAAGGGGGGAGTTTTCATCCTAAGCCCATTAAAACAGGTCTGCCTTACTCGCAGATGGTAAGGTTAGTCCAGACTATTTTTGGATAGAGATTGATTCCCTTAATGAGATGGGTGATAGGTTCCGCTCTAGGGGCTATAGTGGATTTGACATACAGAGAGCTATAGGTAAATGTTTATCTCTAGATCGTGAGACCCTGCTTAGTTCTGTCGCTGAGGTCACCAGGTTGGTGTTCTGCTCGACCTATTCCACCATGTCTGCCACTTTAAAACGGGCCCTATATAAACATTAGCACATCCTCTCCCTTGACCAGAAGTTGGGTCCTTTAGTGTCCAATCCCCCCCTTATGAGCTTTAGACGCAGTACCAATTTGAGGAGCAAATTGGTACATACTGATATTACACCATCAGTAAACAAACACTGGCTCAATAAGAAGAATGGTGTATATAAATGTCAGGGATGTGTCAATTGTCCTTTTTTATTGACGGGAACTAGTTTCCAGATACCTCACTCTGGGGTGAACTTTGAGATTAGGCATCATCTTACATGTGATTCACGCTTTGTAGTGTATGGTATTAGATGCCCCTGTCCTAAATTATATATTGGCAAGACGGTTAGGAGACTTAAAGAGCGATTGGATGCATCGCTCATCGATCAAGAAGGCCTTGGTATCTACTGATCTTCGCTTGGTGCCAACGGGGGGACAAAACAGGATGTTGTAGGTCTTGCTCACTGTCGCTGGTGTTGGGCCCACTAGAGGCCTCAAAACCAGCTCAAAGGACAAATGGCCTCTGTTTATATGGTTTGCGAAATCTTGGTGCATTCTTAGTGCCAGTCCCCGAGAATCAGGTATACACCAGGTTCTCGTCATAGTCACGTTGGACTTTAATTAGCTTTTCTCTCTTGAATTTCTTTAATTCCATAGTATAACGTGCCATTTGATGGTCTAATCTTTTAATAAAGTCCTGTTCTGGTGTTGTTAACAGGACTGGTTTCCGATCTTTGTCAAATATTTTAAGCTTTTTTTCTGTGCATTTGGCTTCTTTAGATGATTCTTCCACCACCAGCAGGATCAAATCGAAAGACGCTTTATTAAGCACAGACACCCAGCGCCTGCAAAATTCAGGGCTATGTCTGCCAATTGTTGGAACATTCTGAACCCTTTGGGAATAAGCCGTTCTCAATAATAATTAGAAAGGGTTACCCCATGCATTTGAAAGTCCAATAGCCATTTTTGCAAACGGAGACCTTCATGAAAAATATAATTTGGGGTTTCTGCAGCTAATTCTGGCAGCACATCCACACCAAACAAAATTTCATCAGCTTCACTTTTACTAAATCTGAGTACCTGGCCCTTTTGCAATGATGACCAGGCCAGGCCTCTTTCCTCCCCTCCAAGGGACATATCACTGGAATAGGTGATTCAGTATATTGCACTGCATGTATTAATATATATATACTATAGCAATAGTTCAAACACAAGATGGGGGTGCCCAATCAACAGAAAGATTACCACAGTCTCTAATCCATTCAAAAATAGAATACTAAAAATCGTCACACCTCCTATTCAGTCCAAATTGCTCACGGTGCCCTCCGGTAAAGGTAGACAAATGTATATATCATGGAGTCACTCAGGAGACTTTGTAACGGTGAAACAATGCCTATCCGGCTAACTTTATTTTCCAACGTTTCAACCGGTACACTCCCGTTTTCGTCAGGGAGAGAAAAAACAGTACAACACCCAGTACAACCAAATCAACCCTTATATACACAAACTAAAATAAGCCGCTTACCCGGTCCACCAGCGTGTGCAGTCACGGAGCTGGAAGTCCCATACCTGAACCAAGCCTCGTTCTCCAAACAGAGACGGGAAATGAGGTCAGTGCTTACCAGACTCACCTTGGAACGCACGTTGCTAGGCAACACAGGACGTGGCTGTTAAAACATAAAGAAAGTGCGTCTTAAGAGCACAGAACATCATATTATACAATCATACATTGCGACAGATCACAAATTCAACAACTACTAAATGCCAGTAATAAATACCATATCCCTATAACACAATGCACAATATACTAGGGGGAAAAAAAGGAAATTCACAAGAAACACTGCAATGCGAATTGTTCATTTAACCCTGAAGGGGCTACCGTCTGCAATCAAAAAAACCATTCACATTCCTTACGCAACAAAAGCTTCTCACGATCACCCCCTCGGTTCCATACAGGAATGGATTCAATACCCATCCATTTTAATTCATAGCACCATGCCCTACACTAGCCCAATGTCTTGCCACCGGCTGGTCAATGTCTCTTCCATTTAAGGCAGCCTTAATGGCCGACCGATGGAGAGCGAGACGCTGCCGCAGTTTACGAATAGTTTTTCATATATAAATAAGGCCACTTAATCATATATACTGCCATTCTGGTGGTACGTGTGATGACCTGTCTTATCTTAAATCTTTGATGAGTATACGGATGTTGAAATGTATCTCCAACTATCATCTGTGTACAGGCAGTACAACCAGTACATTTATGGCAACCCGGTTGCCGTGCAAGAAAACTAGATGTCACCTTTGGAGATATACTACGGATATCATTCTTGACCAATAAATCCCGTAGATTTCTATTCCGTGTATGACTTGGTAGAAGAGTACAACTATTGACAGTTTTCAGAGAAGTATCAGAAGAGATAATCGGCCAGAGTTTCCTTGCAGAATGTTTGCAGAAAAAAGATGAGAAGGATCCAACGGAACGGTTCCAAAGAGAACTTCAATCATGTTTGGAACAAGCAGTGGATGAAGGGCTAATTACAATTAAGGTAAAAGAAGTGCTGTATACCAAACATCCAATTACCCCAATTTTATATACACTGCCGAAAGTCCACAAGTGTTTAGTGGACCCCCCGGGCCGTCCGATCATCTCTGCCCGGGGATCACTGCTGCAACCGGTATCGCAGTTTTTGGATACTTACCTTAAACCTGTGATACAACATCAGGAGACATTCCTTAAGGATACGACACAATTTTTGAATGTCCTAAATTCCTTAACAGATTTGCCCACAAACTGTCTGCTCTGCACGATAGATGTCGTGAGCCTCTTTACCAGCATTCCACACCAGGCTGGTATAGAGGCTACGGTTCAACTTCTACAAAAAGATACTGAGTATCAGGGGCCTCCTGTTTCACTATTCAGGAAACTATTGGAGATGGTATTATGTAACAACTATTTCATCTTTGATGAGAAATACTATCTCCAATTACGCGGCTGTGCGATGGGGTCAAATGTGGCCCCATCGTACGCCAATGCGTATATGTTCGTGATGGAGAAATATCTCTTTTTGAATGTCCCTGAGTATAAAAGACATATACGCTGTTTCCTACGGTACATTGATGATGTCTTTCTAATTTGGCTGGGATCAAAGGAAGATTTTGTGCAGATGATGAGGAATATTAACGCTTTGGATTGTCCGTTGAAATTTACTTATTCCATTAGTGACATAGAGGTACATTATTTGGATGTGTGCGTAAGAAAATGTGGTAGTTCACTCTCCACATCAGTATTTAACAAGCCTACTGATAAAAATACTATTTTGCAAGCTTCAAGTCACCATCCACCGTCAGTTATTAAAGGACTTCCCTTCTCTCAATTGACTAGAGTGAAGAGAATCAACAGCGATCAAGATAATGCCAACATCCAAATGGATGAGATGCTATCAAAGTTTGAATTTGCATCTAAAATACCATGGGTTACGAAGTATAATCATCTTTCTTTTTTCTGCAAACATTCTGCAAGGAAACTCTGGCCAATTATCTCTTCTGATAATTCTCCGAAAACTGTCAATAGTTGTACTCTTCTACCAAGTCATACACGGAATAGAAATCTACGGGATTTATTGGTCAAAATGATATCCGTAGTATATCTCCAAAGGTGACATCTAGTTTTCTTGCACGGGAACCGGGTTGCCATAAATGTACTGGTTGTACTGCCTGTACACAGATGATAGTTGGAGATACATTTCAACATCCGTAAACTCAAAGATTTAAGATAAGACAGGTCATCACGTGTACCACCAGAATGGCAGTATATATGATTAAGTGCCCTTGTGGCCCTATTTATATAGGAAAAACTATTCGTAAACTGCAGGAGCGTCTCGCTTTCCATCGGTCGGCCATTAAGGCTGCCTTAAATGGAAGAGACATTGACCAGCCGGTGGAAAGACATTGGGCTAGTGTAGGGCATGGTGCCCATGAATTAAAATGGATGGGTATTGAATCCATTCCTGTATGGAACCGAGGGGGTGATCGTGAGAAGCTTTTGTTACGTAAAGAATGTGAATGGATCTTTCGATTGCAGACGGTAGTCCCTTCGGGGTTAAATGAACAATTAGCATTGCAGTGTTTCTTGTGAATTTCCTTTTTTTCCCCCTAGTATATTGTGCACTGTTATAGGGATATGGTATTTATTACTGGCATTTAGTAGTTGTTGAATTTGTGATCTGTCGCAATGTATGATTGTATAATATGATGTTCTGTGCTCTAAGACTCACTTTCTTTATGTTTTAACAGCCGCGTCCTGTGTTGCCTAGCAATCCAAGGTGAGTCTGGTAAGCACTGACCTCATTTCCCGTCTCTGGTTGGAGAACGAGGCTTGGTTGAGGTATGGGACTTCCGGCTCCGTGACTGCACACACTGGTGGACCAGGTAAGGTTACTTTAGTTTGTGTATATAAGGGTTGATTTGGTTGTACTGGGTGTTGTACTGTTTTTTTCTCTCCCTGACGAAAACCGAAGTGTACCGGTGGAAACGTTGGAAAATAAAGTTAGCCGGATAGGCATTGTTTCACCGTTACAAAGTCTCCTGAGTGACTCCATGATATATACATTTGTCTACCTTTACCGGAGGGCACCGTGAGCAATTTGGACTGAATAGGAGGAGTGACGATTTTAAGTATTCTAGATATATAATGTAGAAGTCCAAACGTAGATTTCCGCAGCAAATATATCTTGTGCTAACGTTTCAATACTTTACTAGTATTTTCTTTAGGGCAAAATTAATGAATGTGGATGTGTATATATATATATATGTGAAGGCAGGGTTTGGTGTGCTCAATTGTCGGAGGCTGTTTGTCTGTTAAAGTGTTGTGTCCACTTATGTATTTGATCACCAGATCTGACTGCACAGACCGCTGCTCTCTTATTGAAAACCCCCAGTCCTTGTTCTGGGGTCAAAGTAAAATCTAGAAAGAGAATAACAGAGAGCGCTTCTATGGTGCAATACCGTTTATTTTTAAAAACACACAAGGTAAAGAAGAAATAAAAGCAAAGGTTTTCATGGAGGCTCCCTGGGCCTCCAATGCTCCTCTAAGACCACACCCCCTCACAGCTGTGATCTCAAAGAGACTTTAAAACACAAAATCCAAAAAGAGGCTGCTCAAATCAGTTTGTTAAAGTAATATACATGGCAGGTGCAATAGGCAGGGAATTTGTACAAAAAGCAAGGCATGGCCTGGCACTCTAGCCATTACTCAGCTACTAATCAACTGGTGAGAGCCCACTTGCAAAGAGGTCATCTTAGATTTGGTAATTACAAATGGTGAAGGAATCTCAGAAGTGTTGGTGAGAACCTAGGATCCAGTGATCATCAAGCAGTATGGTTTAGTATAGTCAGAGAGACACATTCCATACAAAGACAAGGGTGCTAGACTTTAGGAACATGGATTTTGTGGAAATGGGAAAATGTGTAAGTGATTCTTTGGCAGAGTGGAGGCACATGAAAGGAGTACAGACGCATTGGAGAAATGCATTATTAACAGTAACAGACGTTTGTCTGTTTGCTTAAGAAAGCTTAGGAAAAACCTCAGAAAAAGAAAGCCAATGCAGTTTACAAAGAGGTAGTAATTATATGCCTGTCATAGAGGGGAAAGATGGCCTTTCGGAGTTTAAGCAAACTCAAAATAACGATGACAGGGAGGAGTATTTTGCAATGCAGAAGGAGGCTAAAAAGGTACAAACTGAAGAAAAACTAACTGGCCCACTTGGTATGAAAAGGGGCAAAGCTTTTTTTTTATGTATATAAGGAGCAAAACTAAAGGTGATAGTAAGGCTCAAAACAGTTCAAAGGTTTGCTTTCAATATTCTCAAAACTCCTTGAACAAGTAGTCTATAAGAGCCAGATACAATTAGCCGCGATGACGGGAAAAAGTATGGGGGCTTTTTCCCGTCATATACGGTATGAAAAATAGGCGAATTTTTATGCGCACCTCTACGGGGTGCGCATAAAAATCACCCCAAAAAATTTCACGCAATTAGCTTTGCACCGCAAAATATGCTGCTGCGAAGCTAATTGAATCTGGCCCTAAATGTCTGATTAATTACCTCACCAACAACTCCCCCCTGAATTCTCTACAATCCAGATTCCACCCCCTCCCAGAATCTACCTTAGGGATACTTCTCCTTTCTCATCCACCTTGATCTATCTGCAGCCTTTAACACTGTTAGTTAACCACCGTCTCCAACCAGACACCCTTTATTCTCAGTCTCACGGACACTGTCCATTCCTGGTTCTCCTCCTAACCTCTCTCTCTCTCTACTCCTAACTCCACTGCTTGGTCCACTTATCTTCTCACTCTACACTTCCCCTTTAGCTACTTTAACTACCACTTCTATGCTGATGATATTCAAATCTGCCTCTGCTCCCCTGACCTCTCCAAGGTCTCAGAATGCCTCACAGCCAACTCCTCTTGGGATTTCCCAACGTTTCATTAAACTTACTCTGGATAAAAATGAACCCTTTATTTTATATTCTCTGTTATACAGCTCTTGTTATCCTAATAGTCGTACTTTGTGCTCTTTATATATTAATGGATTTATATAATTTTGTATGAATATTAATCTTTTGATTCTGTCTAAGTACTAATAGTAGTGGTGGAAGGAATATTCTTTTGACATGTGTGCATTACTATGTTTGGGGATTGTTCTATTCTCTGTATGTGATTGTTCGGTCTTAAAAAAAAAAGAAAGTGAATGTATAATAAAAATTCTTACATAAAAAAATTGGGTTACATCACAGTTAGCAAAAGTATTCAAATTCTCACATAATATATTAGGACAGGCATAAATGGAGTTGGGTCATTTTCAAAATGCCTGACAGACTGTATATAAAATTTTCTTAAACTATGGCCTGTTTAGGACATATGTGAGGTAGACTTATTAAAGCCTTTGCAAAGAACAACGTAAGTGTATCCCCATAGCAAGCATATTATTAAACTAGAAGAAAATAAAAATCTAAATTTATTGCTATAACCAACTCATTGAGGCTTTATTCAATGTACTGGATTTATTTATTTAATGAACTTGCAAATCTACACCAATGTGAAGTGTGTTGAATTTGTTTCTTTGTGAATATGTTGTAGAATAAAATTAAAAAGAATTCCCAGGGGGCGTGGTTTGGCTGCCGAAGAAGGACGCGTCTCTTTAGAGCTCCTCAGTGACTGACACTTTTAGGGGGCTTTGTGGGACGGTTTGGCCGGCTGTTTTGCCAGCATTGCTGCGGGGGCACCGGCGGCATGGAGGTGGATGCTGGGGCGGCCTTTCCGGACAACCGATCTCACAGATTTCGGCTGCTTGGGAGGTAGACGGGCCCGCTGCCATTTGCGGGACCGCCTGCTGATTGCCGCACCTGTTCCTCTCCGCTGGCCTCTGGTCCTCCACGATCACCTGGAGGATTCTGAGGCACTCGCTTGTGCTGGGTGAGCCTTCTGGATAGGCTGTGGGGCTGTGAGGTCCCTGTGTCACCAACGGACGCTGGGCACTGGAGAGCGGACGCCATTTTGGACTGCCACGAGGCGGGAGTGAAGGCCTCCATTACAGGAGAAGAGTTTGGCTTGTCACCTTTTTACACAAATTCATCGAGAAGGTACCCCTGTAGTGTTTGAGACTGATCCAGCTAATTTGCCTTTCTAAATCTGTGCACTGGAGATAGGTACCTTGCCCCGTACCATCATCCTTCTGTGCCTCAATTACCAACATACTGTGGCTCTTCCTTCCTCTTGTGACTGTTGCTGTGCTCCCATAGCCACCCTCCCACCAGAGGACCCTCATATTACCCTCATACCCTACCACCCTCTGCAAAAACAACAAAAAACAACATAAACAAAGCAGAAAAAAAAACAAAAAAAGAGAAACAGAGGAGAGAGAGATAAAAAAAATCAACCCAGTAGACTGGTTGGTACATACAAAAACGCTACTAGTTTATTGCATCACAGTTTTTTCTTAAAAATCAGCAATTTAATCTTGCAGCTGCGGGTTTCCCCTTCTCCCTGCTACAGACTGCAGTGGTGGGACTGAGACGCCATCTGGTGGTTAAACTCTTAATATATTGGTTTCCTCTGAGAAATTTTATTGCAGAAATGTAAATATTGCTACACTAACTCACTGTTGTGACCCTATCAATTCACACATGTTTTAATATACCTCTATCTTCTGAGATATAACCTGCATTCGCAGTCCTCACCCATCTGCTCTGGTGGACCTTTCATTGCTTTAGCCTCTCCAGCCTGTGTACTTATTCCACGCAACAATATCCATAATGGACAAGTTTGCAAAGCCTCAACGCTCCAAGCCAGATAAGAAACATTCGGATCAGAATGAGGCGACAAAAGCTAAATCAGACGCCACACCCTTCTTTCACAATCCGGAACCCCAGTCTGTTCCTGTGTCTTACACAGAGGTAGTTAAAGCAGTTAAAGACAATGGAACCTTTATTACAGAAGCAGGCTAACAAATTTACCACAGCTATACAAGAACTGAAAGTGCAGTTAACACAAACTACCACTCAAGTTCAGCATAATGAGGTCCGCTTGGGAGAAATTTTTCACGACGTGTCCCAGCTCAAACAACAAGTTGACCAAACGCAAAAATCTACCAACCAGCTTTGGAACAGAGTTGATGACCTAGAGTATAGGTCTCGACGAAACAATCTCCGACTTATTGGGCTGCCGGAATCAATCAAGGGCCCTGCTCTCCTGAAATTTGTTGCCAATACACTACCCACCATTCTAAAGGTCCCGGATGAAGCAGGCCCATCTTATATTGAAAGAGTTCATTGGATAGGCCCTACTAGAAATAATTTGAGAGAAAGGCCGCAAACAGTTTTTTTCCGTTACCTCAACTATGCTCAAAAAATGGAAATATGGACAGAAAAAAAAAAAGGCAACCTCTTTGCGATGGGAAGACTCCCAACTCCGCCTTTTTCAGGATTTCTCAGCAAAGGTATCTAAAGCCAGGAAGGAGTTCTCGCCTATTTGCTTAGATTTATTCCACAAAGGCAGAAAATTTGCTTTGATGTACACTGCTAGACTGCGCCTCTTCTACCCTGATGGCTTTAAGGACTTCTCCACAGCGGAAGTTGCCCGGGCCTTCTTAGCGGAGGAGGAAGAGAAAGCCACATCAGCAGAAGCGTTCTTACAGGACTGAACTATTCATAGGATACAGTTAAGACTCGTGTACTTTGTTATGATGTGCATCTCAGTAACTGGCTGCCAGTTACTATATTGATAATTATTTCATAACATTAAGTGCCTTCAGAATTACTGAATAAGAATGTGTCTGATTTAGGCAGGTGGCTTTCCACTTTATGGTCTATACTATTTACCCATATCTACGTTTTTTTTCTTTTTAGATTATTTACCTATATAGTTGAAATTAGTATCTTAACTACATTTTTCTCAGAAGATACTTTCATAAATATAAAGGGTCCACAGCGACTGAGAAATGTTCGTATTGTTTACGACACAGGACTCGCGCAGTCTGGACTGCCCGTTGTTCCTACATTTAACGTTAGGGTTGCAGGGTGATTATCCCTTGCAAGGGTTTATCACACAATATATTAACCTACTGTTTTTGTTTAAGGTTTTGTGTCTTATTGTTCTGTTCTGGGGTCGCGGGGTCCTCCGTGCTTTCGCCTCTCTGTGCTCCGGTCGTCCTCCATGCCTCATTTCTATCGTTGCGGGTACTTCTCAGGGTAAGGCTCCTTTTGTATTTTTATGTGTTTTCTCTTCTCTATTAATATGCCCACCTGATTACAAGAAGGAAGGCTCCTATGTTCCCCACCACTGATTTTACATCTAAAACATTATCCCCTATAGTATGGCCAATTTAAAAATCTGCTCTTGGGATATTGCAGGGATTAATTCCCCGGTTAAGAGAACTAAGATCCTCACTTATCTAAATAAATTAAAGGCGGATGTCATCCTACTCCAGGAGACACATTTATCCGACTCAGAAATTGTAAAATTAAATTCTTACAAATTTAAGGTATTAGGGTACTCCTCCTTTAGCTCTAAAGCAAGAGGAGTGGTGATCCTGGCGAGAAAGGCAATCCCTTCCATTGTGCACACAACAATAACTGACCAGTCAAGAAGATTTGTGATCTTAGATGTCTCTCTATTTTCTGTTAGATATACGATTGGAAATACATATGCACCCAATTTTAACAGTAAATCATTCTTTCAATTGGTTCTCACTAAACTGTATCAACACTCAGATACCAATATTATTTTGGGAGGGGACTTTAATCAAGTCGCAATACCGCATCTAGATAGACAAAATACCAAATCAGTTAAGGTTTCTGCTCCCAAACTAGGAATTCGAGATATATATCTCTCAAAAACTGCACTTGTTAGATGTCTGGCGTGTCCTCCACCCCTTGGACAGGGAATACACGTCTCTCAGCCGCACATGTATCCTTGTCTAGGATAGATTATTTATTGGTGACTGATAGGCTGTTACACACAATCCCTAAGGCAGAAATTGAACCTATAGCCTTATCGGACCACGCACTGATCTGGTTTGAAATCTCTCAAAATGCAGTTAGGGGGCGTGGGGGCATGTGGAGGTTCCCCTCCTACCTAGCTAATTCACCACAATTTAGAAACATGCTGATAGCAGCTTGGCATACATTTAAAGACACTAATAAAGAACATGTCCATGACCCCGTTTTATTTTGGCAATCAGCTAAATCGGTTCTCAGGAGTGTAATACTTTCTCATATGAACATACACTACAAATCAGCCATGGCTAATTATGTCAAAGCACAGGAGGATCTCACCGACACTTATCAAGTATATAAAGTTAACCTGAACCCACAGACTAAAGAGGCATATATGGCAAAGAAGGTTCACTTTGACAGCATAGTGGCCAATATGGGGGATAAACATATCCACAACAAAAATTACCGGTTTTATAAATATGGCAACAAGACAGGGAGACTTTTGTCCAATTTATTGAAGGGGGAGATAACTTCCACCTTTATTACTTCTCAGAGAGTCGGAGGGCCAGCGGGAGACGTGTGGAGAGCGAATTTTAGATATATTGAAATCCTTTTATGAGGAATTGTACCACCAGGGCCCAGTAGATGAGGCAAAGAAGGGCGAGTTTTGGGATAATGTATCTATTCCACGTCTGTCTGCAAGCCAGGCTGCTACTTTGATCACCCCCATTTCTCCAGAGGAAATTGCCTTTGGGATCAAATCACTAAAACCGTTGAAGGCCCCAGGGCCTGATGGCTTCAGCGGCGAATTTTATAAAATATTGTCAGAAGACATCAGCAGTACATTGCAGGACATGTTTAATGCTATTATGCGTGACCACTCCTCCCCCCTATATTTCAATTCCACAGTCGTCAAGGTTCTCCCTAAACCCGGAAGAGATCCTGAATGTCCAGGGTACTACAGACCCATTACCCTCTTGAATGTTGACTACAAACTCCTCACAAAAATTTTGTCAGAAAGGGTCAAGAGCGTTTTACCATCAATCATTGATAGGGACCAGATGGGCTTCATTTGGGGAAGACATTCTGTAACCAATGTACAGAAGGTCCTAACAGTCATTCAGGCGGTGGAGTCCTCCGGGAGGTCGGATCCGACGCTGCTATCATTCGACGCGGAAAAGGCGTTTGACCTTGTGACGTGGGATCACCTTTTTGAGTCCCTGGGGCGGTTCGGCTTCCCGGATTAATTCATCGCCCTCATTCAAGCTATATATCACGACCCTAACACCCAAATTGCCGGCAATAATATATTATCCCCTCCAGTTCAAATTCAACGGGGTAGGGCGTGGCTTGAATGCCGAAGGGAGAGGACGCATGGCCGGAGCGCTCCCTGCTTAAAGCCCTTCAACTGTCTTTTTTTGGCCTGTCGGTCCGGTTCGCGAGGCCCCTGACCTGCAGCACCATCTGCGGAAGATCGGACGAGTGCCCCTGTCAGCTCCGGTGGACACACCGCCGGCGGCGGCCTGCCCCGTGACACCCTCCTGCCTGGGCCTGGCTGGCCTGCTACCGGGCGCGGTCACCTGGATGCCGGAGCCCCATCTGCCACAGCTGCGGGACTGTTTCCTAGGTGGCTGACCGAGGAGGTGGGTAGCTGCGCAGCGGAGACGGGCTGCTGCCCTGCGGGGGTCCCTTTTGCTGCTCTGTCTTGTCGGAGCCAGCAGCCGACTGCCATCTTGAATCTCCCAGCAGAGGTCCTGTGCTGCGAGGGGAATCCTCCTTGCATCTCTTCATCACCTCAAAGCCCTGGACTCTATTACATACATATATATTTTAGTGAAGAGCTGCAGCCCTTTCACCCCCTGGGGCCCATCAGGTGGGCTGTTGGCAGCGGCAGAGACAAGAGGTGAGGCGGCCATTTTCCCTAAATGAGGCGGAGTGCTAAGCCTTCCTAGCCTGGAGCAGGCCAGAACTTGCACTCTCTACCAGACTGGATCTCAGTCCCTCCCTAAATACACTGAAGTAGTTAGGGGGATGACAGCCTGCAGGGCACCGTGGATGCCACTTTGAAGAGGGCTTTCAGAATTACCCCACAAGGATAACACAGCTGATAAGGGGACCCTTCCCACCCCCCTTTTTTTATTGCTGGGACAGCTTCATATCTCCTTGAGTTGGGGAGCAACCACTCAATTGCCTCCCCAGTGGGTCTCAAAGGAGCACCAAGTGCAATCACCTACCTTTTTAGCTAGAGCCACCAGAGGGCATCAGATTCATTTTTTCAACATAGAACAATTTGCAGTTCATAGGATCTTGGTTGTTGCATGGTCCATCTAGAGTATACAGTAATATCTTCCCCACCTACAATTGTTCTGTCGCTCGCAAGTATGTGATCTACAAGGTCGAGTCATGACAGGATCCTGATGTGGGGAGGACCGCACAGTGACATGTTCCTGCACACTTCTATTGGCTGACATGCTCCCCCTCTTGTAAATATTGCAATTCTGAAATTCTCTAAAAACTACTCCGCATGGGAAGAACAAGACGCCCCTCGCAACGGCAGCCGCCTGTTCAAAATAGAGAGCCGTCACCTCAAATGGACTTGCGCCAGTACCTTACTCCTGTTACCCCATCCTCCCCAGCGGGCTCTATCTCTTCCGCTAAAGAGAGCCCAGAGCTCCAAGAATCTGCTCAGATGGCGTCATCACAACCCTCCATAGCCGCTACCTCGAACCAACTAATCTTAGTGACATTCTTACCCACCTCAAACCTCTTTCCACAAAGCAAGATATCCTTAATCTGGAAACAAAGCTCCAGGACTCTCTCTCTGCTGCAGTGGCTAATATCCACAGCGACCTCTCTGTCATTGCCGATAGGGTCACAGCACTGGAGGATGACCGAGATACCACAACAGATTACGTCATAACCTTACAGGAATCTGTCCATCGTCAGGCAGCGGATTTGAGATCGCTGAGGGACAGGGTGGATGACCTAGACAACCGCGGGAGGAGGAATAATCTGCGAATTCGGGGTATCCCAGAGGACATCCCTACCCAAGGCCTTATAGATGTGCTCACCAGAATATTCAACTCACTGCTAGCCCAAGACCCGAACACCCAAATAGTGTTTGATAGAGCACATAGGGCCCTCCGTCCCAGAAGTGCTAACCCAGAAAGACCCCGGGACGTCATTTGCCGGCTGCACTATTTCGCGGAAAAGGAAGCAATCTTACGGAAAGTAAGAACTTCAGAGACAATACTCTTTGAAGAACATACAATTCAAGTATTTCAAGACCTTTCTTGGGACCCTCTTCACCAACGCAGGATTCTCAAACCCCTTACGGAGGAACTGCGCAAACGCAATATTAAATACAGATGGGGATTCCCCTTCAGCCTCCAGGTGACGGCTAATGGCAGCCTGCAAACACTCAGGGATCCCACGTACATTGAAAGCTTTTGTACCTCTCTTGGACTCCTGAATATATCTCTTTCAGAATGGCATGCCTGGTCCTATGGTCCGCCGATTCCACCGCTACCCCGACAGGAACGATGGCACAAGGTTCGGAGACCTTCTCGCAGGGCTCAAGCAAGCACAGGTTCCCCAAAAGGAGATGATGCCTGAACGACCATGTCTCTTATGGACATAACTTTGCACTGGGACTGGTAATGCATCTTAATTATTCAGGCCCATAGATCCCTATTCCCCAGTCTGTGTTTTGAATTCTGCTTTTTGTCCCTGGTTTATTAGAAACAGGGAAACCTGACCCCTTGATTCCCTAGACAGATTGATAGGTCGGTCTGGGTGGGTTAATTGGGTATCTAACAGGGGCCCTGCTCACCCTACAATGTTAGATATAGCTCGAACAAGATATTTTTCCAAGATATCAGTCTTGGTAGAGGTTCAGAATAATATACTTTTGTTAATATAATTCTCCCTTTACTCCCCTCCCCCCCCCATTAGCCAGTAGAAAATCATTTATTCTAGATGCTAACTGATTCTGTTCTAAAAACGTAGGTACTTGTCACTGTCGCCTACCCCCTACGTTTGTTACTGCCTTTATATAGGGTGACCCACATTGCCCTATATACGAACCTAGGCCACTCAGGGCCCTAGCCCTGGGCATAGTTCGTGGTTATTGGTGTTTTATGTTTGTTTCTTGTTGTTTGTCTTGTATGTTGTTACAGTTGGAACAAGTTTCAAAGGTTGTGCCAATTACGCTTGGAAATGCAATGATTGTTATATTGTACAAATTTCTTCTTCTCTTCTTCTCCCTCCCCTTCTTTCCTACCCACTCCCGTTGACCTACCTCGCGAAAGGTTAATCTGTTTAGCGTTGGGCCGGACCAATCGGTTACATAGATGGCCTCTGACTCATCCTCACCTGCTAGCACCAGGCAACTTAGAGAAAATGTCCTCAAAGTATGCTCAATAAACGCGACAGGGTTAAATATTCCAGAGAAGCGGTCCCAGGTTCTCCACTCCTTACATTTAGATAAAGTAGATGTTATCTTTATACAAGAAACGCATCTCCAAATAGGATCTAACACTAGACTGGTTTCCAAACACTTCCCACATTCCTTCTATTGTAACAGCCCGGATGGGAAAAATAAGGGGGTAGCGATCCTCTTTTCTAAACGCTTACAACTAACAGATGTCACACACCGCCCCTTTGGGGATGGGAGGGGCCTTTTGGTGAACTGCAAAATCTCCCGACAAATGTTTACCTTCCTAACCATGTATGTACCTAATCAGGGTCAGGCTGCCTTTATTTCAGATTTTCTAGAGCGAATGGAACCTTTCCTGGAGGGGATCACAATAGTGGGAGGAGATCTCAATTGGGTCTTGGACCCATCTGTCGACGCTTCAACAGGTGCACCGAGATTCCCTCAATGTGTCCATCATAGGGTAAGACGTATATTCCACGACTTTCAACTGACGGACGCTTGGCGACTATTACACCCCACAGACCGTGACTACTCCTTTTTCTCTAACCCCCACTCATCATACTCTAGACTTGACTATATCTTTCTTTCCCATAGGCATCTTCATTTATTGCGAGAGGCTACCATAGGCTCAATCACGTGGTCTGACCACACACTGGTATTTCTGTCCCTTACAATCCCACAATCCAATACCTCTTCCCCCACCTGGAGGCTTAATGAATCGTTGCTTCAGGACTTTTCCTTTAAACAAATCGACACTTGCATTGCAGATTACATAGCACATAACGACAATGGAGAAACCTCCCAGACTACGATATGGGAGGCTCACAAATCTGTACTAAGGGGAAAGTTCATTCAACTGGGTTCCCTAAAAAAGAAACAAGCTTTGGCTCAGAGGGATAAGCTCCTCCTTTTAATCCGGGACCTAGAAACAAAACACAAATCCACCCACTCCACAGACATACTCCCACAACTCACGGAAGCCAGGAGGGAGTTGGCAAAGCTCCTCAATTGTAAAACGAAACTTGCTTTTAGATTATGTAGACACAAACAATATCTCTGGGGCAACAAACCAGGGAGACTTTTGGCGAGAGCGCTCCGTTCCAAGCGTGCATCCGCCTTTATATCTGGGGTTCGAGACCAGGGGGGAAATATGCAATCTACTGACCCTGCCATAGCAGCGGCCTTCAATGCATACTACACCTCCTTATATAATCTTCGCCAATCACAACTACCTTCTGATCAGCAACTTCAAAAAGAGGCAGTGTCAATCTACCTCCATGATTGTCACTTCCCGGTTTTGACTGACTCGGTAAGCAAGGCCCTTGAAAACCCTTTTTCACTTGAAGAGCTGGAAAAAGCGGTGAAAACATCTGCATCAGGCAAGAGCCCTGGCCCAGATGGCTATCTGCATCAGGCAAGAGCCCTGGCCCAGATGGCTTTACACTGGCTTACTATAAAACCTTCAGCACTAAACTTCTAAACCTACTCCTAAAAGCCCTAAATGAAATATCAGATACTCATTTATTCCCGCCCCAAGCATTAGAAGCGTACATTTCGCTCATCCCCAAAGAGGGGAAAGACCCTGCCCTGTGTGCGAGTTATAGGCCCATCTCCCTACTCAATGTAGATGTTAAGTTATATTCCAAAATAATCGCCAACCGCCTTCAGCCACTTCTTCCATCTTTGGTCTCTGTTGACCAAGCTGGCTTTGTGCCAGGAAGGGAAGCAAGAGACAACACGGCCAAAGCTATTGATCTCATCTACCAACTGGAGGGTTCCACTACCCCTGGTCTCCTCCTCACCCCAGATGCGGAGAAGGCCTTTGACAGGGTGGACTGGACCTTCCTGGCGGGGGTGCTGAAACATATAGGGATGGGCCCAGTTTGCACCAACAGGATAATGGCGTTATACTCCTTCCCCTCAGCTCGCATTAAAATAAACGGGTCGCTGTCGGCTCCATTCCGAATAAACAATGGCACAAGGCAGGGCTGCCCGCTCTCCCCTCTGGTCTTTGTGCTCTGTATGGAGGCCCTTGCACGTACCATACGGGCGAACCCGAATATTTCGGGAGTCACTGTAGGGAACAAGGAACACAAACTCGCATTATTTGCTGATGACCTCCTGGCTTTCGTGACACATCCCGTGATCTCCTTACCTAACTTAATGGTAGAATTTGGGAAATTTAGCAATCTCGCGAACTTTAAGATGCATTTTTCTAAATCGTCAGCTCTGAATTTATCTATCCCGGCAGACCACTTGAGTGGCCTGCAATCGAAATTCCCCTTTGTGTGGGCACATAAAATACTTAGGGATTCTTCTCCCCAATTCCCTCTCCAACCTCTTCCAGCTGAACTTCCCCCCGATGCTAACCCGTCTGAAAGAAACTCTCCAGAGATGGCAGCGTGGAGGCTTTTCATGGCTAGGCCGTATCAATATTATCAAAATGACAGTTCTTCCCCAGATACTATACTTCCTACAAACAGTCCCAATCCTCCTTCCCCCACAGTTCCTAACATCACTTCAGTCCCTTATTCGCCAGTTTGTATGGGCAGGGAAGCAACCCAGATTTGGTCAGGATGTTCTCTATCGGAGGCGGTCGCAGGGAGGTCTGCAACTGCCTGATATGTTTGAATACCACCACTCTGTACTCTTCTCCAGGATTCTGGATTGGACTAGATCTCCCAGCTCTAAGCAATGGATATCAATAGAAGCAGCCTCGCTAGATGCACCTCCAGCAGTAGTGCCATGGCGGGTTAAACTTCCTTTATCCAATCATCCTCTGATTCACCCATTGCTTAAATGCTGGCCCAAATTGCGATCTCTCCCGTCTATATCAGCTGTAGCCTCCCCATTAACCCCACTCTCACACAATCCCGATTTTCCTCCTGGCATCCCCCCCTCCAACCTCTCACGCTGGGGTGAGGGTGCTGTAATCCGTAGTCTACATCTCCTGGAAAAAAGGCAGGTTCAGTCATTTGCTTCCTTGAAAGAAACCAACTCCATGCCCTCTACGGACTTCTGGCTATACCTGCAAGCGAGGGATTTCATTCTCCGCAAGCTATGCTCTGGTGGCAAAGTAAGGGTGCTTATACCCTTTGAAACTTTATGTACCCTCTCACACTATCCTAGACATACAGTTAGCCAGATCTATCGACTTCTTCTAGACGACAAATATCCCTCCCCCCCCTCTATACCAGACTATGGGACCGTGACCTTAACCGACAAGACACAGAAGAACAATGGACTAAGTTCACTCAGGCTAGCTCCAGTAGCTTGGGGGTGCAAGAAACGCACTATAAGGTGCTGACACGGTGGTACCGCTGCCCAGACCAGCTAGCACGGATGGGCTTGGGGATCCTGGCCTCTTGTTGGAGATGTGGGACAGAGGGGTACATTCCTCCATGTTTGGTGGAACTGTGCTAAACTCACCCAGTTTTGGCTAAAAGTGAAAGAACTATCCTCGACAATCCTGAGAAGCCCTGTTCCGCTGGGTCCCTCCTTTTGGCTTCTAAATTACAGATACTCCAATCTCCCAGTATAAGAAATCGCTCTTGAGACACCTGAATAGCGCAGCCAAGGCTGTGATACCGGTACATTGGCATTCCGAGGTACCCCCATCCCTGAAGGAGGGGCTGAGTAGAATAAACCCTTATATGTCTATGGAGGAAATTACCTTATCCGGTCCTGAAAAGGCTGGGGAATTTACCGCTACATGGTATCCGTGGCTTCTATTTAAGGATACCCAGACTTTCTACTCAATCATGAATCCAGGTTTGCCGGCCCCCGCACTTCCCTCATCTCGGATGTAGGGAATAAACCCCCTCCCCCGAAGGTTGCCTCGTTGGTTGGTGTGCATAGGTGTTAACGCAGACTGTAGGTATGCTCCCTAGCTATGGTCGATTGCACTAAGCTACTACGTGAGGAATGGTCCATCTCCCCCCCTCCCCCCATACCAACTCCCCTCCACCCTCTTGTGTACTCCTCTCTTCCCCTTCTTTTCTTCTTCTTTATGTATTCATTAAAAGAAAATGTGAAGATGACAAAGCTGCAATAGATGTTACCTATACTTATGCATGTCCTCATCTCATTGTATTCATATTCCAGAGCTCGCAATGTACATGCCTATCTTTTGTGATCTTCAATAAAAAGATATTAAACTAAATTCAACGGGGTACCCGTTAAGGGTGTCCCCTTTCCCCATTACTTTTTGCTTTAGTCTTGGAGCCATTAGCCGAACGATTGCGGAATATGGAAGCCTATAAAAGGCATCAGGGTGGGGGATGTGGAAAATAAACTGTCCCGGTTTGCGGACGACATGCTCCTGATGGTCTCCGATCCCTCTAGCTCGCTCCCGGTAATCATGTCTATAATTGAGGATTTTGGTTCCTTCGCGGGGTATAGGGTTAATCTTCACAAATCCGAAATTCTAACGCTGTCTGGCAGATCTACCATGCCGCTTGATACTATACCCTTTTCCCAATTTACCATCGCCCAAAGCTCTCTCAAATATATAAGTATCCAACTAACTTCCACGATTGGGGCCTTGCGGTCATTAAAAGCGTCCAATTCCCAAAATTAGCTTACCCCATTCAGATGCTGCCGATTCGCCCCCGTAGGGATGAAGTTCAGGTGTGTACCAAGCTATTTCTCAAATTCCTATGGCATAATAAATGGCATAAAATTGCTAGTACTAAACTACACCTCCAAAGGTCACAAGGCGGAGTGAACTTGCCAGATATAAATAAGTTTGCACACGCATCTATGTGTCGGTATATATCGGATTGGCTGTTAGACAAACAGATATATACTAACAAACAATTGGAAAGAGAGGTGTTTGCGCCCTTTTCCCTGGTGGCGTTGATTCATTACCCAAAAAAGTTAATCCACAACCATATACTTAATCACATCTTGTTTGGAGATACCTTCCGGTCTTGGGTGTACATTAGCAAGCACTATAAACAAAGTCCCAGGTCCTCAACATACGCACGCTGGGGGGCAGCCCGTGCCTTCCCTCTAGTTTGGATAATGTCTGTTTCACACAATGGAGGGATAAAGGGATCGCTGCTATAAGTGATGTCTTTGATCCGGGGGGAGTTTTGCTTAGTTTCCAAGACCTGCAGAGAAAATTTTAGATCCCAAATAAACAATTTTTCATCTATCTACAGATTAGACATTATATACAATCTCTAAATATTATGAGCAATCTAAAAAACAAAAAAAAATTATATGGACATATCTATCTATCTATCTATCTATCTATCTATCTATCTATCTATCTATCTATCTATCTATCTCATATCTATCTATCTATCTATCTATCTATCTATCTATCTATCTATCTATCTTAAAAAGTTAAAGGTATACTAGTTTTGTGGGGGGAAAAAATACATTGTTTGCCCTATTTAATGTCAAGCGTTAAGTTTTTTGGTAACGATATTTGTCTATCGGATGTTAAGTTATTACTTTGTCTGAGACTGCATTGTTATATCAAAAATTAATTGTTAATAAAAAAAAAGGTTTAGTTCACATTGTTTGCACTTTGTTTATAATTTTTTTGTATAGCATTGAATGCACTATCTCTTGTGTTTGGTGTGAAAAGTTAAATGTGTCATTGTCAAATATAATGAGATTAAATTACACCAAAAATATTGATTCATGGGGGATGGGGGGGCTCCAAATCGGTGTCTTGCTTAGGGCCCCATGAAGTCTTAATCCGGCTCTGACACTACTGCAACTCATGTCATTACTATCATTCACACTGGCAATACTATCTCATGTCCATACTATCACACTGCTCATACTATCTCATGTCCATACTAGCACGCTGCCCATATTTTCTATTACACTGTCCATACAATCAATAACACGGCCCACACTATCTCATGCCCAAACTATCAATCACACTGCCCTCTCGATTCTTTGCTTGTCTTTCAATGACTTCATTTTCTTTGTTCATTCACTCTTTTCAATGCTCTTTGCTCCTCATCTTTCTTCTTACTGTCTTTTCTTAATACTGTTGAACGTGAAGTCGTCATGTCTTGGGTAGGATGTGACCATCATGGCCAGCACATCCGAGGAACCAGAGCATGGTTTAAAGTGCATAGCGAGCAGCTTCCACTATTTAAAATGGACAGAGCAAAGTTATGGACAAGAGTCCGGATTCACACCTTGCGCATATACGCAATCTACATAACGAAAAGATATGTATATTACATTAAAAAATTACTACGTATGCGCAGTTTCAAATATCAGTAAGCTCCGGACGTATGCAATATGTCCAGAGGTGTGAATCCAGTCCAAGAAGGGGATGTAATTCTCTGTAGTGGTTGGTCAGCTCCCAATGGAAAGGTGACCCAGGGGACACATGCTATCTGGGATAGAAAGTGGCAAAGATTTAGGTAAAATTTGTCCACTAAATTGGATCTTTCATATTTTACATATATTTTCAAGCTGGCAAACATGCTCCTTTAACATTTTTTTGATGCTTAATATAATATAAAGACAGATAAGCAATACAGGGTTTTCAATAGTTTGGTTTGATGAAGTCCCAAATCTATTTTACAGCCTTAAGTCTAAGTTTAGATTCACACTGTTTTAATAAGTCACAAAGTGAATATCATTTAATTAAATTAAAGATGTTTGAGTATTGACTTACACAATAAACAAAACATAAAAATATACACACGTAAAAAAAAGCCACCCGTGGATTTAATATTTTTCTGCACTAACCAATTAAATAATTTGCTGCCTATGTGCAGTTTGTGTTGTGTGCTTTGAGACTGAGATTATTAACATGTGTGTTTCTTAAGCAAACTCAGTTGCCTTTAACATTTGCATATGAAGACTGCTTTGCAGTGTATATATTAGATTAGTTTCATGAAACTAGTTATGAATATTAAAATGTTTGAACAATCCAATGTACAGTAAATTTTATAAACAATACCATGCAAAGTTAAGAAATTCAATGCACGGATATACTGATTTAGTGAAATTTGATATAATTAATTATTTATTCTATATTAACACAGAAAACTCAATGGCCCAAATTAGAATAAGTTATTTTTCTATAGAGTTATGATTCATTTATACCAGGTCAATTATGGCTTTATTAGGACTTCAATCATTATACCATAGGATCCCACTCACTCTTGCACGAAACTGATAGGCCTATTTATTTTTTTGCAAAAAAAAAAAAAAAAGAATTCCCAATGGTTTAAATAATACCTGTAAACTTTGCCCAGCTATTGAGCAAAATGGGGCTTTGCTTTTAAAAATCTGAGCTAGAGTGCCCGAGTGTGTCTCACTGATTGGTTAACTACATTATTAGACCTCTTCTGTCAGCATACTACTGCCAAAGACAACATGCAGTTGTCACCTTCTTGCATTATCAAGCGATATTACAATTCTAAATCACTGGCATTGTACATAAAAACTTCTCAAACCTAAATTCGTGCTGCATGCTGCATTTGTCCTTATTCAGGTATAGGAAAACCTGTTGCTCTATAAAAGGCGTGTAGTTTCATTAAACCTGAGGCTAGATTTACTGAACTTCTCAAAAGGTAAAAAAAAAAAAAAAAAAAAAAAATTTCCCCAAAAAAACCCAATTTTAAAAAAAAAAAAAGATGTTCCCCATAGAAACCAAATTGTAGCTGATATTCGTATGTGATAGGAAAATTAGAGCTAAAATCTGCTATGGACATCTCTATTTATTCCATCTGCGAATCAAGTAAAACATTCCGCAGTGTCTAATACTGCCTTGCTTCCAGTTTATAAACTGTTATACTGCTAGTATTCTGGAGACATTTTCATATTTAACTTGCCTGTAAATTCCTTAGACTAAAAGCTGGTCAAACACTATAGTGATTATCATTTTGATAATTCAATTATCTAGAGTTCAAGACAATTATTGCAGTAGTGTGTGGTCACAATGTATTTGCCAACCAACGGATAACTGCCCTGGAAACGTGGATCCAATTATCTGATCTTTAAGCAAGCCTAAAAAAAAAAAAAAAAAAAATCAGTCAAGAGAATATTGTTTAGTGTATAGATAATGAAATATTTTGGCTGAATTTGTATTGACATGAAAACCCTTGAAGGCATGATCATGCAAATGAGCCATTTCCATAAACAGTCTTCCTATTTTGTATTGAAACAGATATACTTCACACTGAACAACATATTTGTTTCATACGAATATGTGATGAATTGAAAGGGAATACTGATCAATAACAAGTGGTCGTATATATAACACTAAAACCTGTGTTTTAATCTCAAGTGGCTATGTACAACAAAATGCATGCAATGTGGATATCGAAAACACTATTATACTTAAGACCTGCCTCTAACAGCACTATGTACGAAATCCGTTTATCAAATAGTATGGTCACACTTGGTTTTAATGGAGCTAAAGAGCAGAAAATATATGCGTCTTAAAATTGTATAGTATGCTTTAGTGCATGACAAAAAAATCTAGTGGTGCCATAGTCTAGATTACTGGATATATCCTGCGGTGTCCAATAAGCTCTCTACTGTAAAACTATGGATACACACTGCAATAACTCACAAGATACAAAACAAGCAAAAGATGTTACCGGAGATTTAAAGTCCCAATTATCATGCTAATTCACGTGGACACTGGCATGATTTACTGGTAGCTCTGATTTTCATCTATATTTTTTTGTATCATGTAAAGTCTACTGGGTTAGAAATGGAAGTTAAATAAATATTTTCTATAGAATCCCTACATATAAGCACAACATCAAGATAAATAGGAAGCCACTAAGCAAGATAACATTCCGAAATGGAATCGCTTGAATGTATACCTTTATAGTTTCCAAAGACATTAGCAAAACGCAAATATTAAGATTATTAAAAGGACAGAAAAAAAGAAAAAACAAATGAGCTATTAGCAGGTCAACTTGATGGTGCCTTTTTCTTTTATTTCCAATTTCTTTGGATCACTAGAGAAATGAATTACATAAAAAGCAATCCAATCCAAAAAGGCAAATGTTTGAACATTGTGTTAGATGCAAACAACTCCAAAATGACAAAAGAAATTTTATCGCCCAAGTCATTGTGCTGGTACACAATTCATAGCCGCTAATGAAACTACACGGCCTTATTACTTCCTTGCTTTGTTGTAATGGCTTTTTTCAGTTGATATAAACAGCGTTTGCAAAGTTCAGTAGATATGAAGAATCTTTTCTAGACACAAAACAAAATGGGGAAAATGATCAGAAGGGCAGATGAATAGGAGTATCCTCTCTTCAACTGGGGTAATTCAACCATAATTGTGCAGGGAGAGCCGGAACATGTCATTTGTACAGACCCAGACATCCTGAACGTTCTTTAATAGAAACAGCTGATGAAATCCAATAACTGGGTCATCATCCGCCTGTAATAAAGTGCATAAAAACAACATAAGACAATAAAATAACTAAACATTTATTTAAAGAAAAAAAAACAATTTTGTAAATACATTAACCATTCATAGAATGTCAAGAGAACAGTATCGCATAGGACATAGAGCAGTTGCTATAAGCCCCGCCAACTCCCCTAATCCCTACCCTGTGCAGCTGTTTTCCCCAGGCTCCAGAATTAACTTTATAGTATGTATTGTTTTGCAGGTTGAATAGAGAATAATTTATAGATTTACTAAGCTGCGGGAAAGGAAAAGTTGAGATGCTGCAACCGATTTGATTCTAGCTCTCACTTTCTTATTAAAATACTAGAAAATGTCAACTAAAATCTGATTGGCTGCTATGGGCAACATATTCACTTTTCCTATCCTGCAGCTTAGCAAATCTGGCCCCTGCAGTCACTTTAAATCTGGTGGACATAGTGTTTATCATGTTGACACGTTGAACCCTATTTGTGCTAAGCTGTCATAATAAGTTCTGTGACTGCACAATAATTATGTTGTGTACCAGCATTGGCTATCGCGTAATGTAGCAAAGTGTCAATTATTTTTTTTTTTATTAATAAGTCCTATTAGGTGAAGATATACCCTGATTAAGTTAAGGTGCTATTGGGCAAGCTTATAAAAGTGGTGGTGGTGGTGGTGGTGGTGTGTGTGTGTGTGTGTGTACCCCCCCTCAATAAAAAAAAAAATAATTTTAAAAGAGAAATACAAAAAAACAAAGAAAAAAAACAAAACAGAAGAGCAGTTAAAAGTAAAGTGTTCTAAGTTTTGAAGTTTTGTGTTCAGACGTGGAAGCGTGCTGTGTCTTGTCTTGGCAGTAGCACCAAGTATGTTAAACTTATGACGTGCCTATGGCGGCTTACCTCCCACAATGCAGCTTTGTACATGTAGATAATTGAAATAATGTAGAACATATTCAAATTAACCTGTTCCTGCAGCTACACAATGTTATATAGCCGTATAATAAAGTTTCAAAATCAAAAATGTATTTGACAGAAAAAATTGTAAATAAAAACACACCAAAAAAAAAACAATTTGCATTTTGTGCCACATTCCCATTATTTTCATATATAATAAAAACAAACACCTTGATCAAAATGCCACCTGTAGTAAGAGAATAAATTGAATCCCATCCTCCAGAAGATGAATATTCCTGACAAAGTTAAGGTGTCTGAGGGTAAACTTTTCCATGTGCTATTTATTTATTGAGAATTATAGTAACTCTGTACTGAACAGATGTAAAACTAAAAGAAAAAAGTTATAATTCACAAACAGACATCCACTGTGACATAATCCCATAAAGAAAATTGGTGCACAAGACCTGTATCTACACAGACATTTCAAAGCCTCTACTTCTGAACTCAATTAACACCAACAGCCCAATCTCACACAAGCATAAATGAAATAAAAAGCAGTCTTCTCTGGACAATTGGCTGCTGGGTGAGGGTTGCTGCGGTGTGCAGCTCTTTTTAAAACTGGCTGGGAAATCAATTGCTTCTACCATGCAGGGAAGAAGCAATCAAATCGACAGAAGAAAAAAAAAGATTCTACGGAACATGGCGAGGTATGAATTTAACCCCAACCCTTACCCTAATCCTCCCCTCACATTAACCTCCTTTCCCTGTTGCCTGACCCCAAGACTCCCTTCCTTACAGCCTAACCCCAAGACTTCGAATAGAGTTCAACTCAGCTGTCTGATCGGTGCAACGGGTCTGTGGTAGCATTTCTGACTAATGAATGTGTGAGTATGCTGATCGGCATATTCACCTATTCATAAACAAAACTCTCAAATCGCTATTTTCTAAAGAGAGACAGCTGAAAATGAGTTAGACTTTTTTTTTCAATGGAGATAAACTCCCACTGCTGGCTACTTATTTACTTAATTAGTTTAAAATAACTGTGGTTGTGAGGGAGATTGAATCAGCCACCTTGCACATCTACAGGGTCTCATGAGTTTGCTGAATCCTAGTAATCACAGACACCATGTGTATCCTAACCCAACTGCCAAGGTTTTATTAATGAATAGGTAAACATGCAAAATGCCAAGTTTGCTAGTCATTCATTCAGAAACCACAGCTGCAGACCCACCAGACAGGTGAGTATTACAAGGGAGTCTATGGGGAGTTTTAGGGTAGGCTGTGGGGAAGGGAGTCTAAGGGTTAGGCTGCAGTGTAGGAGGAGGTTTAGGGTAAGGGTTGGGGTTACATTAATAATCTCCTTCACCACTCCATCTTTTTTCTTTGGTCGATAAATTGCTTCTCCTCTGCAAGTAGAAGCAAATCGATTTCCCAAATTGTCCCTTTTTCGAAAAAGTGCCATTGTCAGCAGCGACCCACAAAAACGTGGAAGACTTCACAAAATATACCACAAACATAGAGGGCAAATTAATGAACTCATTGTTATTACTCATAATACAATTACATTCTGTGTACTTAACTTTTATGTTAACCAAGCAGTGATCAAAAATGACAAATTACAGACGAAATGTAACCTTATACACTCATACAAACTTTGTTGAATAGAAATGTTGGAACGGTTTTTCACAACGTTACCAGTTACAGCCAAAAACTCTATGAAAATAAAGCAAGATGTTACTATTGACTTAACCAGTGCCTCAAGCTGCAAACATGCTGGTTGGAAGATATGCTCAGCTTATATGAATACATGAAGAGTGAAGTTTAAATTAGTTCACCCTTTTCACTGTCTGTTCAAACGCACTGAGTTATTGATTTATTTATTCTGTATTCCCCAGGAAAAACAGCTGCATAGAGCACACTAGATTTCCACCTACGATGTGATGTTAATAAAATTAAGTGTATAGGCAGCATTTGATGTAATGTAAAAAATACAAAATAATTAATGAAAAGAAGCACAAGTCTAATTTTTACTGAAGGCAGAAATTAGCCAATATGTGGTGCATTGTTCAGTTGTAATATTTTTGGGTTTGACCCCACACAATGGGTTTATTAGTGTGTCCTAACATACACTATAATTTGTATTGCTTCAAAATTCAAACATTTAATATTTTCTTAAAATACTGGATCTTTCAGTTTGTAAAGCACTGTAAGAGAATATGTTTACCCAATCTCTAAAGAGATAAAGGATGGCAGAGTTTGGCTGCAGAAGATGGAGTTAGAGAGAAATGGTGGACAATATTTAGAAATATGGTACCAAGATGTTTGAGAGGGAGTAATACTTAAGTGAGGTCTAAACATAGACCCAGTAATAACCGTACTTCATTACATCTAAATGTGTGTTGGCAAAATAAAGAAATTTGTGTTTGCAGACTGTTACTTAAAACTAACAATACAACAGTTAAATGTGTCTGGCACCTGATCTGTTATGTTTGTAATGTTAATGCTTTTAGCTATACAGCTTCTAAAGCTCTGTGCAGTCTGCTGAAATGCAACGTATTGCCACACCATCCTCATGAGGCCCATTTAAAAAGCATTGAAATGAAGGCATGCAAAGCTTTGTAACTGGTAAGCACCAACGCTCCCAGTTTTAAAGTTTAATAGAAATGTATAACGTTAGATATATTCACACTTTCAACAGTCATCTGTAAATTTAATCGAAACCTGTCTAACATATTGAGAGTAGTATAGTTCTTTCCACAAACCATTTCCCCAAAAATATTTCAATCCACACTTTAGTTGTAATCTCAGATTAAAAAGCAAACAAATTTTGCCAAACAATGCAATGAACACACAGCAGTCAAAAGTTTGAACACGCCTACTTTTGACAGGGTTTCCCCCCCCTTTATTTCACATCTTTGAATAGTAAAATAATTAAAACAAACTTATGCTAAGCATAAAAGCTATTCCTTTACTCTATAGTTCAACTAATCCCAAACTAACACGGATGGGCTACTGATATTGAAGCAGTGACCATGGTGATAGATGAGGTGTGGTTTCGGCCCCAGGTCAGTTGAAGCATCACTACACCACTAGCCAACTTGAAGTGTGCCTCAGTCATTGCCTTGTTAGGAAAAATGGAAGACTCCACTTAAAGTCAGACATAATTATTCCCACCACTTCTCAATGCTTTTTTCTCTGTATTGGTCAGAGGTAAATATTTGTAAACAAAACGGCCAGCAGTTTTACAAGTAAAAGAATTCAATTTTTCACAGTAGAATCTACATCTAGTTAATTATCCCTGCATCCGTACGTCAACTGAAAATTTTGTATGTAA
>WWET01002216.1:252289-267252 GCA_011038615.1 Limnodynastes dumerilii
ACACGCACACAAGGCTGGATTATAATGCTGACTTATGTATGATGCATACAATTATTGCTTGAATTCCCTGAAGCCGTGCACCTGAACTGGCCATGGCGACTGGTTTTTGTCAAGCCCTGGATTACTGGGGGATATTATAACTATGTGGAGTCCGATAATGTAGGAAAGGTAGTGATTTGATTACTCCTGAACCAATTTCTGTTAAGGAGACCTTAAAGGTAGACTCAACCAGATACAACTTCTGGTTGAAAACCATGCAGTGAAAAGCTGTTGCACGACATTGGGTGTACTCCTGTACATGCCACTGAATCAGTACACAAAGGAAAAGCAACCAAACACCAAGACATCCAGCAAGATAAAAGGAGCCGTGGTGGAGTACCACCAGAAGAGCCACCATGATTCCAACCTGAGTACCAAAATAGCAGGGATAACTTATTTTAAATCCTGTGCAGGCAACATTTTTGTCACCAAGTTAAGTGGTGAGACTTAACCCTTGCAGTGATGCACACTGGAATTTGTCCAGTGCAGCAGTGTGAATTTTAAAACATTATTTTAGTTAACCCATTCAGAACTGTGCTGTCCAGTGCGGAAGTGCTAATAACATATCAAAATCGTATAAGTAAAACATGTCCACGCATTTCATTTACACTACCGATGCTAGCCTTCCTGGGAGTTACTTTACAAGCTGCGCAGACTTGGTCCGATGCTGCAGTGGTAGAGCATTCATTTTCATTAAATCACCACTGCCTATCTATTACATGCACAGCAATAGCTGCTACAGCTCTGAGGAGTTAATCCCCAAAGCTGCAGCTAAACACAAACACATTTTAAAACCTTTTCTACCTCAACAGCAGCTTTATTAGCCCTTCTGACGCTGGCCTTCAAGCAAGATATGGCAGCCAGGAGACTGTAGGGACCCAGCAACATAGGAGTATCTTCATGCCTGAATGGAATATATGTATTTCAGGTGTGGGTCCCCGGTAAGAGCAGCCCTATTTCGATAAGGCCGTTTTTTCTCCCAGCCAGTTTCTAACTGGCTGGGATTTCGATCCACAGAGCACCAAACTTGGTGCTCCAAAAGGTAAGAGGCAAAACGAACCCCAACCTCTTCCCTAATTCTAACCCTAACCCTCCTCTTCCAATACCCTAACTTACCCGCAGCCTGACCCTAACCCTCACCCTCCTTCTCCAGCAGCCTGACCCTAACCCTCCCTTCCCTGAAGCCTGACCCTAACCCTCCTTCTCCAGCAGCCTGACCCTAACCCTCCCTCACAGTCTGACCATAACCCTGGAGAGGTTAATCACCTTTCCTGCTTTCCGGGTCCTGCGGTAGCGGCGGCGTTTCTGAAATTTTTTTTCCTAAAATGGTGGGGTATTCAAAAAAAAAATAACATCCGACGGTTCCTATTTCAGAAATCCCTCATTCTATGTGGGGACCTACGATTTCCTCCATTGTACTGCAAATTAACAAAAAGGTATTGAACTTATTTGCCAGAGCATGCTTCACTTGGTTGCTCTTCAACAGATAGTTACTGAACTTAAACAGCACAGTGATCATCCCCCACAAGGCTTAAATGGGATCTGCAGCCTTCCTGTGCCAAAAATGCAAGCTATTCCCAGAGGAAGGTGGCTTCCATTTATCTGCTGGGCAAGAAGCAAGGTTATTGTCTAATACAGTGCCTCCAGTAGCATTTTAAGGCTCAGACACTACTGTGTATGGTCATCCTAAAGGAGCTGTGCTTTCTGCCAAAGGCTTTGTTTTCCACTTGACAATCAAAGAAAAACCCCTTACAAAAACAGACAGGATCCAGAATAACGACAGCAGTCTTAGGCAAAACTGAATATCAATTTAAATTGGACAATAGACACTTCCATACGTCTGGACATTCTGCACCCAGAGATGCGTGTAGTTAAGTTAAGGCTTAAGAAAATG
The DNA here is from genome assembly GCA_011038615.1 of Limnodynastes dumerilii. Lineage (NCBI taxonomy): Eukaryota > Metazoa > Chordata > Amphibia > Anura > Limnodynastidae > Limnodynastes > Limnodynastes dumerilii. The sequence goes on from WWET01002216.1 coordinate 254,223, forward strand.
TAAGTCTGCTAAAAGTCACACAAAAGAGGTCGTGGGAGTCCCTTAGCATAGCTGACTTTAGTCTGGCTCTTCTGTCTGCACCTCCACTCTGCTTTTGATGTTACTCACAAATTTAGTGCAAAACTTGTTCCCATATTCACTATAGTATGAGAAATAAAGTACAATTTACAGTATATGTCCCATTCCAGCTGTACTACAGGAATTACTTACAATATCCACCAAACACCAGATTCTTCATGTCTTCAATGGGCAGGAATAAAGTGGACAAAGAAATCAGTACACTAAGTGACGAGCATACTCTTCACACAGGCACTACTAGCAAGCATTCTCTGTTACAAATGTGTCTAATACAACTCATGCCTTCCCAGGTGGTTTCTCCCAAGTCCCTAGAGAAAAGGGATTAGGGATTCCTCAACTATAATGTCATCATTCTTTGCTTTAAAGTAGCTCTTCCTTCTCTGTAGAATAGTGAATAAAGTACTTGGATTAGGTTCTATCTGGTCTTTATCTCAGCAACATTTTAGATATCAACTTTAAATCAGCTTAGCTAGAAGACCCTATCAAAGCCACACTCATGAAGAGTCCAGGCCCAGTTTTAAAAATTCAAGGACAAAACAACCACATTGATTATTCAGCCCTCCATTTACAAATACTGCTCCAAAATAGAACTAAAGACAGTGACGAGACATCCATTGTTTTGAGAGAATATTCCTAATTTACGATTCAGAACAATGCTGACTTTTTCCTTCACAAGAGACGCTCAATCAAAAATACACAAATATATAGATATATTTTTTTTATATATTCTCTCTGTACACACACAAAAGACAAAGAAATCAATAAAACATATCCCTTAACAACTAACACTAAAGTAAAATTCGCATAAAAATAAGAAAAAAATCGTGACTCCGCTAGATACAGACAGACCTGTCATTTCAGCATGGATATCGTGACTGCCATAGCAAGTATTTGCAATTGAGAGGATAAGGCAAAAGGAACGGTGTACAAAAATGTAGACAAGTATTAACACTGAAAAAAAAATACTAGTTAAAAAAGGTGCACATCACTACAGATATACAGGTTACAGCTAAATACTTGTTAAACAACAATGTTAATGGTTTTCAGTTAGTCCATGCATATAAGGTCATTGGTTTTACATGCAAATCAAATAAATGCCACAATTCTGCAGTATAATAATAGTTTACCTTTAGCTGGCCTACAACCATACTGACTATACAGTTATCAGGTGTTGGCTGATGGTCTTGAGAAGTGATGCTATGCTGGATTTTCTGAAAAGGAAGACTCTATAAAACAATACAAAAAGGTGTCTGTAAGCATATTATTAAAAAGAACACAAAAAACAAACAAGTTAATAGCCTACAACTAACAGCCTTACAATCAGTAGCTCTGAAGGATAACGGTATCACCAGTAAAGTGAAAGATTATTTTTTTTTACCACCAAACTTTTACCTTTGTTAATGTGTATGCTCCCAATAGTAACCAAGTTGCCTCTCAGACATTATAGGAGATTGAACCTCAACGAGGGTATGTTGGTGGTGGGCGGAGACTATCTGCACTCTCAACCTGCTTGTAGACTGTTCCGCAGCAGCATTCTCCCAATCACAACAAGATACTAGGCATGTAAGGAGGGCTTTTAAGAATGGGTGAGTATGCCGTTTGGCATACTCCACCCATTCACTTTCTCAATTACCAATATCCCTCCGCCGCTGCTATCACTGGACCAGGGACAGGTGAGTAAACGATCTATGCGGGGTAGGGAGGGTTAGGGTCAGGCTGCCAGGAAAGGAGGGTTAGGGTTAGAATTAGGGAAAGGAGTGTGGGACTAATTTTACTTACCACATAGGAACACGGAGCTTTCGGTGCTGGCTGGGAGGAAACGGCCGATTTGAAAATCGGCCGTTCGGACCAGAGCCTTACACACCCCCTTCTGACAAAACCTACTCTTTCTACTTTCATGCACCACACCAGCTTACACAATTTCCTAGAGGATAAATTGGGTAACATCACCTGGTCAGACTATGCCCCAATATACTTGCAGTTTAAATTCCAAAGAGACCCAAAGATCCCTGACATAGAGACTTAATGAGTCAATTCTCCAGGACCTAGTGACACTCCCAATTTGAAAAAGATCCAGGATTACATCAAACTAAATGAATGTCAGTAACATTTCCAAATTATCACTTTGGGAAGCTTATAAACGTGTCAGCAAGAGGGCAATGTATTAAACACTGCATTAAACTTCTCTTTACCTTAAAAAAGCAGAGAGATGCCTATTGGGATAAACTCCTTTAAAAGATCCACTCCCTTGAAAACCTCCATAAACTATCGCTGCCCTCAGATACCCTCTAGAAACTCTCTAAAGCCTGCAAGGCTCTCACTTAGTTATCAGTCCAGATGAAACGAACGATCCAAAGATGTAAAAATCACTACTGTCAGTGGGGTTACAAACCAGGCTGTACGTTAGCGGGGGAGCTTATTCTCCTCTCCTGCTAGCGGCCTTCAACAGCATTACGGACTTTCCCCCCAAAATCACTCAGTCCATACTACTGTTATCCCTAAAGAAGGCAAAGAACACACTTTATGCACGAGTTACAGACCCACATGTTAGATTAATGTGGACCACTCTTTGCAAAGCTCCTTGCCAACAGGCTCTAACCCTCTCTTTCTGATAAAATATAGTGATTAGGTGGGTTTTGTCCCAGGTCGGGAGGCCCGGGACAACACCACAAAGATTATTTGGCTTCTGCACCAGCTATCTTCTCGTGCCCCTAAATATAATTCTTTTGTCTACAGATGCTGAGAAGGCCTTTGACAGGGTTGATTAGCTCCTTTTAATGTAGGTTTTGAAACACCTAGGCCTGGAACCGACTTGCACAGGATCATAGTACTCTATCACTACCCCTCCAATCAGATCAGGGTCAATGGATGTCTCTATCAACCATTCTGCATCTCGAATGGGACAAGACAGGGCTGCCCTCTCTCCCTGCTGATTTTTGTTCTATGTATGGAGGAGCTGGCATGTCCTGTTTGAAAGAACCCGAATATACAAGATATCAGAGTGCAGAATTCTGAGTTTAAACTTGCTATATTCACAAATGACATTGTAGCTTCCATAACTAATTCAATGGTATCTCTCCCAAACCTTATGCAGAAGTTTGATCGTTATGGAGCGGCATTAAAATTATTTTTCATATATCAGTCACGCTAGGTGTGAATCTTGCCTCTCTGGTCTCAATCACCTCCAGGAGGCCTTACAGTTTAAGTGGCATCCTAACCAGCTTAAATACCTTCAGGGGAAATACTTAAAGTCTTGATGACCTCTATCAGTCTAACTTCCTCTACACCACTTTTTGACAAACATTAAAAAAAATACCCCCAGCCATGGTCCATGAAGGACTTCTATTGGTTTGGGAGGGTCACCACCATAAAAAAATCTGTATTGCCAAAGTTTCTCTACCTTTTCCAGACCCTCCCAAAATTTTCTCAGTCAGCCTTTGGGGAATTTGTCTGAAGAGATAAAAAAAAAAAAAAGGTAGGTGCTACTTGGAGACCTCCCTATGTTGTGAGAGAATCACTAAGTGCCATTTATAAAAGGCTACTATTGGGAAGCTATGCTCACAAGAGTGGTCTCATCCTGGTGATGCTAGCCAATGGAACATGCTCGAAAACTTCTCTCCAGTACCCCTCTAGTTCCCAGCCTGACTTTCATCTATCCCACACTCCACTCACCCTACACTTAAATGTTGGAAAAACTTTCACTCAAAGACTGAAATATCATCTCCTCTACCTCAATTCACATAGAACCCTAAATTTACGCTGGGTATGCCTTGAGCATATTCTCCAGATGGTGTGAGGCAGGGATCAATAAGGTCCACTAGCCCAGGGAATCTTTCACCATATCAGAGAGACTTTTGGAGTTACCTTCAATTTCAACACTACTTTGCAACAGCTGAGAATCAAATGCACTTCTCTAGACCTATGATTCAATTTAAACACTTGTGTGGCCACCACACCCCTCCTTACCAAATCTCTATTCTGTATAGGCTCTTAGCTGATCTCCTTTTCGCAGGCTCTTTACATTTTGTCAAAGCTTAGGAGAGGGACCTCACTGGGGTTTTCAGCGATAAGACTGGTATTTTTTTTTTTAACCTTACCTGGTGATGCTTTTCTAGTATTGCAGTCTCAGAAACACAATAAAAAATATTGTCCATGTGGTATAGAGTGCCTGCCCTGCTGCATAGGATCTCCCACAGCCCCATGCTGGCAGTGTAATAGTGAGGAAGGGTCTTTTCTCCACATCTGGTGCTACTGCCCCAAAATTGTGCCCTTTTGGAAGCAAACCCATCTATCCAAGCTTATACAGAGAACAGATGTCGTGACCTCCCGAGTTTTGGATAATCTCTCTCTGCTATGCCCATCTCTAGCTACAAAAAATACCCCTTTAAACACCTCAATGATAAAAATAATAATAATAATAATAATAATAATAATAATAATAATAATAAAGTGTGGCAACTTTGTTTCTGTGGCTAGAGTTTATCATCATCATTCCTGAAGGCGACTACAATCAATAGAGAAGACCAACCTTCATTAGACCAATAAATCCATAGAAGCATTCACCCCCCAGACCAATCCCTGCATGTCTATGCAGACTTTATATAGTATTTGATGTATGAGTCTGCATTATTCACTCTTTATTGGGATATCCTTCCTATCCCTGGCTTCTAAAGAAATTATAAAAAAAACAATCATCTTATGTCTATGTAGTTCAGGGGTAGCCAGGATCGAGCCTCATGAGCTACCAACGGTCCATGTTTTCCAGGTCTCCTCAGATAGTCAGAGCTGAGATAATCACTACCACCTGTAAATCTTTGAGAATGTATGAGTCAGTAATGAGCATACCTGTGCTCCAACAAGGAGACCTGGAAAACATGGACCGTTGGTAGCTCATGAGGCCCGACCTTGGCCACCCATGATCTAGTTCATCCATTCTTATCTCTATGAAAACAGGGACCTAATTTGATCCTCAACACTCTATGTTTACAGTCTACAGGCGATTGCATCACCTATACTGGATCAACCATTTATTATCTTTTTGTTTAAATCATGTTTAATTGTATTCCCCTATTACTGCTACACTTGTCTCACTGACCAGTTCTAGTCCATCTGTTGAAAAAATTATTTTTCTGGTCATCTGTAACAGCTGACTCAAAAGCACAAGAATTAAGAGTCTGAAGCTAAAAACAAACAATGAGGCATAAGCAAGGTTTTGAGGATTGGACAATAATGCCTCCTTCACTGAACAGGTGAAGTTTTTAGCACCCTAAAAATACCCCTAAAGTATCTGTTGAGCGCCCAAATAATTCTAATGTACTGAAGACATAAGCCTTGAAATCTACCATTCAAATATTAGGGTCTATCCTTAGGGAATTAAATTGAAAGCAGGAATCATGCAGTTTAGTATCTATATAGGTAATTGAACACTCCAAGCTGTTCCACAACACCCACAACCCCCTTCATCACCAAGTGCCTGATTACTCTTTGCAATACCCACTATCTTCAATTACCAGTGTGGAAAAAGATGACTTTTGTAAAAGATGCTATATAAGGCTTTGATGTTTTATATAACTAGCTTTAACTATAAAAAGTGAATTGCAAATTTTTATGCAAATCTATAAAAAAAAAAAAATGTAAATAGTACAAATTCCTGAATTTAAAAAGAACCATGCATTATACATTTAATTTAAAGAAAACAAGATGCTGTATGAGCTAAATACTCACCGATAATTTTTCAATAATTGCATCTTTCCCTTGGTATTGCTGTCCTTCCCAAGTTAGGCATGAAACATCAGTCTGAAATAGGTAAAAATTAAAAGAAAAAAAATGTATAGAAAATAAAACTACTGTAACAAAAAAAATCATATTGTATCAACACATGTAATACTACTGTAGGTATCTTGGAAAATAGTGCTATAAAATATTTTACGCAATGGGAAAAAGGAAAAGATTTGTGCCCTAGTCTTCTGCTGTAGCCAATAGCAAAATAATTAGGGGTTAAGTTATATAATAAGAAACCGTAAACAACCCTTCAAGATTATTCTCTTCTGTTCCTGCACAAACAGCAGCTGGGCAGAAATCCTGCAATAACTGAAATGGCTGGAAAGGCTTCTTGCTAGGAGATTGCCAGAAATAGTCCTTTGTTTTTATTATAGGCTTGTCTTAATGAGATGGCAATCCTTTAGAAAAATTTGTTGAAACCTCTCATTTTTGTATTTAGACAGTGGAGACTGGAGACGCTCAGCACTGTGTCTTCCCAAAGAAAGCACCTCCATAACAGACCTCTAATACCCCTTTCATATCGCCACCTCAACAATATCCCAGGGTTTTTACAGCGATGTGAAAGAGGTATTACATGGTATTTTACATCAGAAAAATACCTATATCCACTATGCTTCAAGTATTTTTTAGTTATTCAATGCTAATTTCAAAACCTATATAAACAACTTATTGACTCCAACATATTTTGGTTTGGAAAATCTTAATCAAAAGTAGCAATAATTAGTTTTTTTTTCTTGCTAGAAGGTGATAAGCAAGCAATTACCTCACTGTTTCATTACTTCACTCTACAAAACAAAGTTTATCAAACAGACTGCTTGTTCCAAGATCCATCACCAAAATCAAAGTTTTTAAAAAGTATACAAAATCTTGTTTAACAGAGAAGGCAGAAGCCTACCTGAATAACTGTGCTATGGATGTACCAAAGCACTGATAAATGATGCCACTTTTAAAACTTTTTTCTTTGAGGCTTAATGATCCTTATCAGGTAATCGTAAACTAAGTGAAAGTTTTTCCTTTTTACACCAAGGGATAACAGAGACAATTGTCTTCCTATGCCGTTTACTCTACACCAAAACAAGACCAGAATATTAAGTGTTTTCTACTTTTGTAAGGAAAGTAGAATTTGCCATTAGAGACCTTATCTATCAATATATGAAGATGATCTTTTGCAAAACAATTAAACTTAAGTAAATGTAGAATTGTATCTTGGAATAAAAACAAATAAATTTGGCAAATATCATTGAATATGAAGTATTAAGTGTAGTTCAAATAATCACTTCTTAAATGAATGCATTTATTTTTTTATAGAAATTTGTTTGTACTCAAGTTCTTGCATAGCAATGAATACAACAGATCGATTTACTATTTTCTCTACCCCTAAAGTTATTCTTCTGTACTGTAGTCCTAGTACTTTCAGATGGTGATGGCTATGATGGTGATGGTTATGGAGGGACCTCCCCTGCAGATAAACTGCAGGTTGCTCCGCCCATTTAACCTCAAGCAGTTAAACATGAACCATAACTACGGCTCCGCTCCTAAATATCTAAGAAGCGGGCCAGGAACAGCACCTATCCAAGAAGGTTTAGCTGTAAACAGCACAATATTTGGGTTATAAAAATAACGAGGCAAATAAAGTAAATAACTTAGGCAACAGAGACAAGCAAGACAGTCTATGAAGGAGTTGTCTCATATACCTTTTAAAAGGAGTGTTAACTCTTTTGTCCTGTATATCACATTTAATAAAAAGATACCCCATTAGTGAGGGTTGTCAGTGAGTATGAAAAGGAAATTTAAAGTTACAGCTTTACTGTTATATCACATTATAGATCTGCTCACTGAGGCAGTGTACAATAAAACCTAGGTGACAGCGCAATGTATTAACGACTGCAGATCGCAGACCAGAGCGATAACATTTAATCATAATAAACTGAAATATCTTCAAGAAAAAGTGAGATCCTGAGAAATATTCACTATAAACTGGAAACACATTGGTGGCGGAAGGGATTTAGACTGCTCTCCAACCGAAAAGGTAGCAATTACCTCTTTCAGAGTTGTCTGGGCTATATAATTCTCAGAGCTGAATTGTTTATTCTTCCACTTTAGGAAGGCGGATTTTGTGGAAATGGGGAAATGTGCAAGTGATTCTTTGGCAGAGTGGAGGCACATGAAAGGAGTACAGAAGCAGTGGGAAAATAAAAAAAATGCATTATTAACATCAACAGATCTTTGTATAAGAATGGTTAGAAAAAAAAACAGAAAAAGAAAGCCAATGTGGTTTACAAAAGAAGTAGCAACTATAGTGAAAGCAAAAAAGATGGCCTTTTGGAAATATAAGCAAACTCAAAATAATGATGACAGGGAGGAGTATTTTGCAAAGCAGGAGGCTAAAAAGTTTATCAGAGCAGCAAAGGCACAAACTGAGGAAAAACTGGCCCACTTGGTACGAAAAGGAAAAAAGCAAGCTTTTTTTTTAGGTATATAAATGAAAGACAAAAAACTAAGGCTCAAAACGGAGAGTGAGAGTCTTGTTGAGGGTGAAAGGGCTATGGCAGATCATCTTAAGTATTTCTGCTTAATATTCACAAAAGAGGGGAAGGGACCACTTTTAAATGGGAAGGCTATTAATACAATAGGGGAAATGACTACTACTTTCACTGAGGAGCAAGTATTAAAAGAACTTTCAAAGCTGCATGTGGACAAATCAATGGAACCAGATGGGATACATCCGAGGATACTAAAAGATCTTAGAAGGGTGCTGGAAAAACCATTAACTGAATTATTCAATCAGTCACTAATAACTGGGGTGATTCCAGATGACTGGAAAATAGCAAATATCATCCCTCTGCATAAAAGTGGAAGTAGGTCAGAAGCAGCAAACTACCGACCAGTGATTCTAACATCAGTAATAGGGAAATTGATGGACACACTGTTAAAGTAATTGTATAGTATCTTAAATCCAGTAACTTACATGATTCCAAGCAGCATGGATTCACTGGGGGAAGATCATGTCAAACAAATCTAATTGAATATTTTGACTGGGTCAGTAAAGTATTAAATAAAGGGGGAGCTGTAGACAGCTTATCTAGATTTTAGTAAGGCTTTTGACACTGTGCCACATCGCAGACTGTTAAATAAGCTGGAAACTTTGGGATTGGTCTTAAAGATAGTTGCATGGATACGATCTTGGTTACAAAATAGACAACAGATTATTGTAGTAAATGGAATCCCTTCTAGGGGGTGGTAAGCAGTGGAGTACCCCAGTGTTCTATACTTGGACCAGCGCCATTTAATATCTTTATAGGTGATATTGCCTGTGGGATCGAGGGGAAAATATGCAGTTTTGAAAATAACACAAAGATATGAAACAGGGTAGACATGCCAGGTGGGGTACACAAAATGAAGTATGATCTAGGTAGTCTGGAGGAATGGTCAAAAGTATGGCAACTGCAGTTTAATGGCAAAAAATGCAAAATCATGCACTAGAGGCACAAAAACCCAAAAGCTCAATATATTACTAATGGCACTACATTAGAAACTACTGAGGAGGAAAGGGATTTATGAGTAATTATTTCATGTGACAAAGGTAGCCAAGCAATTTAACAAAGCAATAAGAAAGACAAGTCAGATGCTTGGTTAGATAGGGAGAGGAATTAGTAGCAGAAAGAGAGAAGTAGTGATACCCCTTAATAGATCGTTGGTGCAATCTCACCTAAAATACTGTGTTCAGTTCAGGAGGCCATATCTCCAGAAAGACAAATACATTAGAAAAGCAACTAAAATGGTCCACGGCATGCGTCACAAACCATACCAAGAAATGCTAGAGGAACTAAACATGTATAACTTGGAGCAAAGAAGGGAGAGGGGGGATATGACCGGCATTTCTAAATATATCAAGGGTTGTTAATAACTAGAGGAGGTTGGCATTTTTTTAAGAAAGAGGTGTAATAGAACACAAGGTCTTGAATATAAACTGGTGGGTGGTAGATTCAGAGGAAATGTGCAGAAAAATTACTTCACTGAAAGGGTGATAGAGAAGTGAAATAGCCTCCCATCTGAGGTGGTTGTAGCTAACACAGTAGAACAGTTTAAATATGCTTGGAATAAATATAAGGATATCCTAAATCTTAAAATAAATTGAGGGTAAATAGGGTCTAGGGTCTGTATAGTGTCAAATAAAAACTGGGCAGACTGGATGTGGCTCTTATCTGCCATCACTTTCTATGTTTCTACCCCATGGAGGCAGATCCCAATAACACAATATCTCAGAAACTCACGTAAATTGCTTTTAACTGTGTCCTGTCACTGTCAAACAGGCGATAATAATGTTGTACAAAGCTACATCCAATGTGTTCCCAAATCCGCTTGTCATCCATTCTGAATGCACACCCAAGTGAAACCTGGAAGGAAAAAAAAAACACCTTATTGACCACAACACCAAACCAGTGCGAAAGTTATCATGTAAATGAACCCAAGAGTAAATCCCTATTATGTAAAGGGGAACATGTAGGCCGTTATATATGCACTACTGTCAACTTTTTTTGTTAACCGATATAAAATAATTTCCTTCCTTTAATAATATTGAAACTAGACATTAAAAAAATCCTGATTACCTTTTAAGTACCGGTAATTTCACAGAAAATGAAAGAGGGTCACCAATATGAACTACTGTATCGCATGCACTATTAATGCAACTCATCGGCATTCTATTTTAGTAACCTTTAATGCAAGCAGCATATATATGACATTTGTCTGAAGCTATAAATGCCATAAAAAGTTGACAGTCCAAAGAAGGGGTGGGGAACCTCCGGGCCGGATCCAGCCAGCAAAGTCATTTGGTCTGGCCCACAGGCCGCCTAGCAGGCGTTCCCTGCTATCGGCTGCTGCTATAATTACACAGAGCAGCTGATCGCAAACCCCCTTTCAGCTGCCGAGGTTTAAAATCAGCTGCTCTGTGGTCTGCCCGGCAGCTGATACAGTGACTTCCTGGTGACGCCAGCACCGCAGAGGAAGGGAAGACATCAAAGGTAAGTGAAGCAGTGAGGGAATATTGGGAGGCTGGGGAGACATTATGGAAATATGGGGGGAGGGGATGGTGACATGATGGTGGATACTGGGGGCCTGGAGACATGATGGATTATACTGGGGGTTGGAGGCACATGATGTGGATACTTGGGGGGGCTAGTGACATGATGGGGATACTGGGGGGGCTGGAGAGACATGATGGGGAATACTGGGGCTAATTTTAAGTTGATAATTTTTTATAGCCCTCAAATGATTTTATAAATATCCAAATGGCCCTTGGCAGAAAAAAAGTTCCCCACCCCTGGTCTAAATTATCTCGTACCCTTACTGTAGTACTTCACGTGTTTTAGTTAGCATCAGAACAATATCCCCAGCTCTCGACAATACAGCCTAATATCCAGGGAAGTTTTAAAGAGTGCCCATAATGTCCGTTAATTGGACTGAGTTCCTGATTACACTGCCTATCCCAATAGGAGAGACATAGTGATAAACAGATTATTAAAACTTACTATTGAAACTGAAAGTAATTTAAAAGTTTTTGTTTTTTTTATATTTCCTGTTACTAAATGACTCACTTTAATTGCCGTGCCAAACTGCGCCAGTCTGCCTATTACACATTTCTCACTTGAGTCTATTGATTTCTATTAAGTGATGTTTGTAAAGCTTGCTGTTTTAGCTGGTCCTGCAGTGTTGCAATTAGCACAAGGTACAACAGTTTTTTTCCTTTTATCACAGTATATGTTCCTGACAGCTGAATTGTTGAACATTACAAGTATGCATCACCACCAGGTATACACAAGCAGCAACTCAGCCAATCACCTGCAGCAGCGGTTCTTACTTTAATTCTGCAAAACAGCTGTCAGTAACAGGGGAGCCTGAGAGTGTGTGCCTTGACCTTGCTTCCTGATTCTCCATCCCTACAGAAGCAGAAATAGTCATGGCGTAGGAAGCAGCCACCTCCACTTACCATACCTTAGGCCTAAACCTAAAGACAGGATTAGTGTGACTACCATGAAAAGGAGCTTTTGGTTATTTATTTTTCTTATCTGCACCCAAAATGTTTTAACTTCAAATGTGACTAATAATTTCTATGAGGGAGATTATTAGTCATGTTAATAAGCATTTTTATTTATACCAATAAGGTTTAAAAACACTTTATCCATCATGCGTGACTTGAGACTGATTTTGCAGTGATGTCACACTGAAAACACCAGGGCAAAGAGACGGCGCATTCTTAAATAAAAGAAAAAATCTTGGTAACCATAAAACCTTGTTAGTGGCCAATGGAAAAACACTTTTCCAAGTATAATTTAATAAGTGTCCAAACAGACACCAATTCCTTCATCTTTTACATTAAAATGAAACCTCTTCAAATGTAAAGATAATTTCACTATATGTACATGTATACAAAAAAATGATGCAAAAAAAAAATGCAAACATTCTTTAAATTTACAGAATTTTACTTGTGGTGGTATTATGGTTTTAAATTAAAAAAATGGCTCAATGTTTTTTTTTTGGTCAAATCCTGAGCTTAAAACATATAAATATATGGCCAGATCCAGCTTTACTATCGCAGCACAAACATATGGTGGGGTAAGTTTTAACGTGTGGACAAGATAATCGTATGTAAGGGCTAAATACAGCCATAATTGTACAAACAGCTTGCGTGACTTAGTTTGCGTATGGGAGGAGAAGAAATTTTTGTTCCTTGGGGCGTTTGTTTTCTTAAATATAATCTACTTCAAAAGTGTAAAAACAAGCAGGTAAAAAGCATATGTTGAAGAGGAAAGGGTATGGGCAGCAACTCAGATTTGTAGACAGGGAATAATGATCTGCCTTGGTTCTATTTAAAGAGAGCTATCCATTTACTCCTATGAAGACTTCGTTGAAAATACAGCACAGCACAAAGTCCCTTATAGCATTCTCTCACTACCACTGGGCAAAATGAAAAGGATGCCAATTGGGCAAAGCACCAAAAAAAAGTCTATTATTGTTTAATATAAGGGAATAATGCCTTGGTTCTATTTAAAGAGAGCTATCCATTTACTCCTATGAAGACTTCGTTGAAAATACAGCACAGCACAAAGTCCCTTATAGCATTCTCTCACTACCACTGGGCAAAATGAAAAGGATGCCAATTGGATTGGGC
>WWET01002217.1:1995-19959 GCA_011038615.1 Limnodynastes dumerilii
GGGGGGGGTTAATTAAATTTTTTATTATTATTTACAGTGTATGAAAATAAAGTAAAATAATTTGATTACATAGTTTTAGGGAGAAGGTGATTACTATTTTAGAGGTGAAAAGGGAGGAATAAGGGATATAAAGGGTATATTTAAGTGGAGTTTGTCACTCTTCTCTGACACTCTCTGTTTAGTAACTGGAGCCCTTTATCTTCTGTATACCTCATTCTATATTCAGCAGATGTCCCTCATCTCTCCCATGTATCTCCCATCTCATTGTGTTCTGGTTGATGTGATGTCAGCTCACAGCATGACCTGCAAACTGCACACAATAATCCTTCATCTCATTCCTTATATCGTCACGTCACCCCAGGCATTGACCTTCTCTCCTCACTGTCCTGCTGCTCGGATCACCTTTCCCTCTGGCTGCTCCTCACCTATGGATCTCTGGCCCTTCCAATCATAGCTCAAACTCTATCAGTTCTAATCTGACATCCTGCCTTCTAAATCTCTGAAATTCCTATAAACGCCAGTTATGGCCGTCATGTTTGTATGTGTCGTCTTAAAAAAAGACCACTTCTAGCTCTGTGCAGCAAGTTATTACCATACGTAATTACAATGACAGTGTACACGCTATACAATTCTGATAGGATCAACTATTTTGTTAAGTGATTGGGCCTTCGCTGTGTTGATCCCATGAGAGGGATTAAACGTGGTTGGGAGCGCTGTGATTTGCCGTTCTGATGATCTGAATGCTGACAAATAACATGTCTAAAATGCCTACAGCGTTCACTGATCACTTTCACTTGTTACCCTGACACTTGTCTAATCTATTATGTTTTCTCAATATTACAATAATCCTGTCCCTAATCCTAATTCCTAATCCTAAATCCTAACCCCAATCCCAACCCTAATTCTAACGCTAACTCCACCCTAGTATTCCTAACCATAATTCCTAACCCTAACTCTAATCCTAAACCCAAACCCAACCCTTACAGTAATCCTAACACTAACCCTAACCCTAATCCTAATTCCTAATCCTAAATCCTAACCCCAATCCCAACCCTAATTCTAACGCTAACTCCATTCTAACAGTATTCCTAACCATAATTCCTACCCCTAACCCTAAATCTAATCCTAAACCCAATCCCAACCCTTACAGTAATCCTAACCCAAATTCCTAACCCTAACCCTAACCCACCCTAACAGTAATCCTAACCCTAATTCCTAACTCTAACCCTAATCCTAACCCCAAACCCAACCCTAACAGTAATCCTAACCCTAATTCCTAACCCTAGCTCTAATCCTAACCCCAAACCCAACCCTAACAGTAATCCTAACCCTAATTCCTAACTCTGGGCCAGATCCAGAACTACGTCCATCTTCCATAGACGGACGTAGTTCAATAAACAGCAGCTACTGCGCATGCGTAGTAGCTATTGTATGTAATCTATATATGCGGTCTAAAAGAAACGATACACAGATTATGTACAATAGCTACTACGCATGCGCAGTAGCTACTGTTTATTGAACTACGTCCGTCTATGGAAGACGGACGTAGTTCTGGATCCGGCCCTGTAACACTAACCCTAACAGTTATCCTAACCCTAATTCCTAACCCTAACTCTAATACCTAGCCCTAACCTCTAACCGGTGGTTAAATCGGGTACTCGGCCTGTTTATTGTAAAAGTGTGGCCCGGTTTAAGGCTATTAGGACCACTAAATTGCCCCTGTAGCCCCACATAAACCCCTGCCCCCGATCCCGGTTTATAAAATACCGACCACTAACCTGCGGTCTGTAGAAAGACTACAGACTATGGGGTACTACACAGAGGTGTCAGAAAAGGGGCGCAAGGACCTGGGGTGAACTAACCCCCCCCCCAAATAACAGGAGATGCACAATGCAAAGGATAATCTGGGGGACACTACAGTTTAGATTGTAAACTCTTGTGTTGTGAGCAGTGTCCTCCATTCTCTTGTCCTATCCCTCTGGCTCTGCCTCATCTCTGCCTCTACCTGTCTATCAGACCTGTATTGTGTCCTCATTCTTATTATTTTACTGTTACCCTGCCTCACCTTGTTTTTCCATTTTTGTCCAGTATGTTACTTGTACAGAGCAGCGGACCTGTTGTGGTGCCTTATAAATAAACAATAATAATAATAATAATATTAATGCTGATAAGATGATATTTTTAACTGGTGCATTACTTGTGTAAACTTTGAGACAATGTTAACCCCATTATCTGGCTTTATTTTTGTAACTATCCTTTGTTATCTGTCATATATGTGACATTTGTATTGGTCTATACCTGGCAGAATCATACACATTCCATCATTTTATCAATTGCTTTTCAAATATAAGAAACGGCATTTATAGCCTATACCAGCGGTTATCAGCCTTTTACAGGGAGTACCAGTTACCCACAAAGGAATCAGGTCATGTACGACTTTGCAGATCATGTAGATATTTATTCTCTTTCCTTGCATAATTTGCAGTGGTTTTAGCCCTCTAGATAGTTTATTGAGTATTTAGAGGGCTGAATGGATAATAGCAGCGATTCTCAACCAGGGTTCCGTGGGGTTCCCCAAGAGGTCACCAATGATTCCTCAAGTTCCCAAATAGCAGCAGAGATTAGCCGACCCAGGCCAGGTCAGGTGACAGAATGTGTGTCACCTCCTTTGCACATTTGTGGCAGTATTTCCAGGTATGAAGGGGCTGTGAGGAGGGTTTGTGGAGGTATTTACAGGAGGCAGGAGCCTGTTAGTCATATAGGGGTAGATCCAGAACTACGTTTGCCGTACGTTTACTCGCGTAGCGTATTTTCGTGTGCGTACCTTCTATACACTCCCCTCGGCACACCCCTTGAATGTACGTATTTTGTCCGAGATCCGCTTTCCAAACCCTACCTTAACTTTTGCCAACGTAACCGCAATGATCCGCTCACGTACGTATGGGCAACACGTATTTACGCAGCTAAGCACGCCCATACTGTACACTTTAAATACAAACCCCCGCCTACGTCTCCGCCACGCGTAAATTCGCTCTCAAGCGTTGTTCTGGATCTGGCCCATAGACCGTATTCAGACTTCCGCGCTGCGATCGGAACGCAAATAGACGCACCTATGGAGCACACCAAACCCCTTCAAACCCCTGACACTCCCCCACTCTAGACCTAGGTCACAGAGACTTCCGCCTCCATAGACTAGCATTAACTTTCCACCGCCACTTCCACGCGTATTTGTCTTACGTGCGGGCATATTTTCGTAATCGCGCGCCCACTTCCCTTCATTTAAATGCCCCCCTCCCCCGCCCATTTATATTTAAATTCCTAGGTGCGTATTTTTCCGCTCGACTTCCACGCGTATCTAGCTACGCACGCTTGACAAGTCCACCCGCATTGCATTTCCGTCCGTCCGTAATGAACATCCGTGCGGAAATTCTACGTGAACTGCGTACAAGAATTTACTACGCATGCGCAGTTGAAACGCACCTAAAAATACGCACGTAAGTCGCCGCTAAAACGGATCTCTGAACACGGCCCATAAAGCTGAGAGGGGGCTTGTTACTATCCCTTTTAATATGTTACCAAATGTCTGCCTCCTATGTCACTCTCTATTATTGCAATATTTACATTTTTTATGGTATACCTTTCCTAACAATGGGGTAGATCCAGAACTACGTTTGCCGTACGTTTATTCGCGGAGCGTATTTTCGTGCACGTAAGTTCGCTACACTCCCCTCGGCACACCCCTTGCATGGACGTATTTTGTCAAGATACGCTTCCCAAACCCTACCTTGACTTTTACCCGCGTAACCGCGTACGTCCGCTAACGGACGAAGAGACTACGTGAACGTATGCAGCTAAGCACGCCCATGCTATACACTTTAAATACCACCCCCGCCTACTTCACGTATTTCAGACGTATTTTGGAGTAACGTAAATTTGGCACACCCACACGTAAGTATTTACGTGACACATACGTGAATGGCCCATACGTTCACAATTACGCTACGTGAATGTGCGTATTTTCTATGGTACGCATGCGCAGTGCGTTCTAAACTGCGAATTTACGTCTCCGTCACGCGTAAATTCACCCCGATGCGTAGTTCTGGATCTACCCCAGTATTTGAATATCTTTTACGATAATTTTTAGACAGGGTTTCCCCAAAACTAAATTTTTTTAGGGGTTCTCCTACTGCAGAAAAGTTGACAAATGCCTGGTTATAGTATCGTACCTGGTAAAAGTATAAGGACAGCTGCCAGGGGGGGACATCAGGGTGAAGGGGGCAGCTGGACTATTATCCCAGGCCCGTAGACAGATGAAGTCCTCCAATGCTTAGCTCTGCAGCAGCAGGTATGGGCGGTATCCTGCTTAGAGCTGGACATTAGCGGGCTAGTGTGCAAGGAAATACTTCCCTGTGTATCGGCCCGCTGATAATTATGGTCCGCAGAGCTGCGCTCCCTATCCGTGAGGTCACATAGGGGCGGAGCACCGTGCATGAGTCCCGCGCCTCAGCATTCCTAACGACGGCCCTGACAGATGTTACCTCCTGACAGCTTGCCCAGTTGCCCTGAGTACCAGACAATCATAGGGGTATCTATAATGGATGCAGGGTGTGCAGCGGTGCAGACTCGGAAGACAGCTGCATCCCATTGTGAGGCGAATCGTGACTTCAAATCTGGAGTATAATATTTTAAATAATCTGAGCGTTGAAGACGCAGCCATTGTGTAACCAGCTTCAGACATAAAAGATATAAGCAAATATTTTAGTCTTACAAGCAAACAAATGCCGGCAATGCACATTATGATACACGATATCATCTTTACCATGAATAAACTGCTTTTCTGTGACTAAACGTAGTTGAGTTAATACACAGTCAATCTGGTTTATAGTTGGGAATAAATATAACTGCACTCAGGGAGAGGTAGCATGGACCATTAGATTGTTGCTTATGATCACTACTGTACATTATGTCTAGACTTCCATAAATGTGCAGGATATTTAGAGGCTCAGATAATGTACAGATATTAATAACCATAATGGCAACATATAAACAGCTGCTCTTATCGGAGTGATCACAAGCAAATATCCCAAAAGTGTACGCAGTTAATAAAAAAAACTTGTTATATGGAAATTTAAATGTGTAATTATTGCACTGTTTTATTATTTTTTATTTAGTACATGTTTAAAACTGATTTTTTTTTTTTTACATACTCACCCAATGTAAATAAATATATATAACAGTCCCATTGACCACAATTATATCCTCAGTTCATTATATGTGTAGTGTCCCCTATTCTTCTTATGTACTGCCCGCAGTCCCATCAGTGCTCCAATTGTGGTACCAGAACAAAAAGTCCTGCTGCAGGTAATCACCCAGTTAGGTTGCTGAGAGGTAGCAATAGTAAGTGCCCCCACCAAAAAGGTCTCCAGCCTTCCAAAAATTTTCCCTTGTGTCTCCATCTTTCTAATATTTCCCTTTTATGTCTCCAACCCTTCAATATTCCCCCTCATGTGTCTCCAGCTTTCCGCTATTACCCCCTCATGTGTCTCCAGCCCTCTAATATTTCCCCCTCATGTGTCTCCAGTCTTATATTTCCCATTACGTGTTTCCAACCTTCCAATAATTTCCCATGTGTCTTTAGCTTTCCAATATCCCCCCTTCTGTGTCTCTAGTCTTCCAATATCCCCCTCATGTGTCTCTAACCTTTAAATATTTCTACCCGTGTCTCCAGCCTTCCAATATTTCCCCCTCATGTGTCTCCAGCCTTCCAATATTTCCCCTCATTTGTCTTCAGTCTTAAAAATTCTCTCTCATTTGTCTTCAGCCATCTACTATTCCCCCTCATGTGTCTCCAATCTTACAATATTCCCAACCTCATGTGGCTCCAGCCTTCCAAATACCCACCCTCATGTGTCTCCAGCCTTCCAATATTTCCATCTCATTTGTCTACATCCTTCCAATATTCCCCCTTCATGCATCTCCAGCCTTCCAATCTCTCCCCCATTGTAATAAAACAGGCCACCGTTTAGCCTCCATTCATTATATGCACAATTGTAGCCCCCCTGTCTTTTATATGCTCCACTGTATTGTCCACAATCCCATCACTGCCCCCACTGTGGTACAGAACAAAAAGAAGTCCTGCCACAGGTAATTCACCTGGTTGAGCTGCTGAAGAGGTGGAAATATAAAGTGGCCCTGTGTATTCTGGCGTCATCTTATTATAGGTATGACTTGTGAATGCCATTGTATCTAAGATCTCCAAAATCCTGCACTCACACCTAATTTTGTATAAGGCAATGGGGTCTCTTTACTAATACCCAGTGACAGGGTTCTGACTGCTTTGATTCCCAATTACAGGACTTCTCCTGGGCTGCACCCACTCTTTGGAATAACCTTTCTCACCCATTAAGACTACCCTCTACTCTCCAGAGTGCATCGGCTTGCACTCTGAAGGACATTTCATAGGTGTGTATTGGTTGTGTATTGGTGGAGCCACGAAGTCAATGTACCAGATCCAGAATTCCACAAAACAGTCTATAACAGCCTTAGGTAGGCTTGTGTTTTGTAAAACGATGTTAAGTCTGAATCAGGTCCCATAAGCCTAATCCAGGCCTCCGTGCGTTCTCCTGTAAGTCTGCACGGTAGAGAGGAGTGTTGTCAGTCTCCGGGAAGAAAATCTTCTTTCCGAAATAGGGACATCCAAAAGTTCCTTTTTGGATGTCCCTATATCGAATACTCTCCACTATTGGCATACTCACCCATTCTGATTCGGAAATACTGCCGCCGCCGATATCCGGCCGCCACTAACGCCAGACTGCAGGGAAAGGTGAGTAACCTCTCCAGGGTATGGGGAAGGGAGGGTTAGGGTCAGGCTGCAGGGAAGGGAGGGTTATGGTCAGGCTGCAGGGGAGGGAGAATTAGGTGCAGCCTGCGGGAGATGGTGGGTTAGGGTCAGGCTGCAGGAGATGGTGGGTTAGGGTCAGGCTGCCAAGAAGGGGGATTGTTAGGGTCAGGCTGTGGGGAAGGGAGGGTTAGGTTTAGGGTAATGGAAGGGGAGGGTTAGGGTTAGAATTAGGGAAAGGAGTGATGGTACTTTTTTCCCTACCTTTCGGAGCACTGAAAGCTCAGTGCTCCGTGGATCGATTGCTATGCCTTATCAAGGCATATGCAATCGAAATCTCAGCTAGTTCGAAACTGGCTGGGAGGAAACGGGGACCCACACCCGAGAGGAGTGAACTCCTCCATCACTCCCCTCTCTTCTGTAGACTTTGGACGATTTAAGCATTCATAAGTCTGACTTAAATCCTCTGCACTGATCTGCGTCTGTCAAAACTAAGTTCCGTACGCAAGATAATCCCTTGCGGAATAACTGGCGTGCACATGTGCAGTGCCAGAAAGTTACCCAACCTCTGCAAGCAATGTAGATTAGGATAAGAACCTATGTACATATATATTTATGTGTATATGTGTATTCTGTGACAGCATACTTTATTCATATGCAAAGCATTGATCAGTATATTTCTTGTTATCGCCATGCCAACATAAATATTTGATAGATGACATTTTCACTTTCCTTAGAGTAGGGTGATAATTACATCTGACATACATAAAAGGATGATGAGGGGCCTTTGAAGAATAATACTGTCACACAGCACAGTATTTTATTTTGAATATTTTAAATATATATTTATTTTCCTACAAAGACCTTAAATTGTCCTAGATAGAAGAAGCCTGTATTACTGTAATAAAATAAAGAGAAACAATAAATGCAATAAGGGTGGATAGCAGTATTGACATTTTGCTAATGATAAGATTAGAACAATAACTCTCCTCCCTGCAGCCTCACCCTAAGACTCTCCTCCCTGCAGCCTCACCCTAAGACTTCACTCCCCGCAGCCTAACCCTAAGACTATCCTCCCTGCAGCCTCACCCTAAGACTTCACTCCCTACAGCCAGACCCTAAGACTCCCCTCCCTGTAGCCTGACCCTAAGACTCCTCTCCCTGCAGCCTGACCCTGAGACTCCCCTCCCCGCAGCTTGACTTTAACCCTCCCATTCCATTTCTCTAACCCAACCCTTTAATTATCCTAATTTGAACCCTCTCTACCCTGGAAATTGTTACTCACTTCTCCAGTTGGTGCGATGGGTGTGCGGTAGTGTTTCCTAAAAATGAATACTTACCCATTCTAAAAAAAAACATTTAAAATAGGGCCTTTTCGAAATAGAGAAAGATGAAAATTCGTCTGTCTCTACTTCTAAAAGACCCATTTGCGGTGTCGACCTCCACTGGGTGGAAAGAAGTAGTCAACCATTCACACGATACTGGATAACTAGTGCAGTGGTTTCCAAACCTGTCCTCAAGGCTCCCCAACAGTATGTTTTCCAGATCTCCTTGCTGGAGCACAGGTGTGTTCATTATTGACTGTTTAAAAGATCAACAGGTGGTATAATGATATACCTTGTTCTGTAGGGAGATCTGGAAAACATGCACTGTTGGGGAGCCTCGAGGACTGGTTTGAAAAAGTATGAACTAGTGTCTATCCAGATGTAACAAGACCATCACAACCATCATGAAAAGACATAGTCAACCATTGACCCCAGACTAGGTAACCTGTGATTGGATTCAGACTTAAGAAGGAGCTTGAAAATAAGGGCCTGATCCAGAGCAACGCTCGCAAGCGAGCGTACGCTCATCGTAAGCGAATTTTCGTCAAAAAATTCGCAATGCGCATGCCCAGTATGACAGCTTCCGGTCGCCCGAGCGTCATGAGCGAATAGCGGGCGTATCGTTAGCGTATTTTTCGCTCGCTGGGCGTATTTTTTTTACGATGGTCGGCTGGGCGCCCGTTTTACTACAGGGAGGCGGGGATAGCCATTTAAATTGTACAGTATGGGCGTGCTAAGCGTATTTTCTCAGCGTATTTTCTGCAAATTTTCGTACGGCCGATGGTCGTACCCAGTGTAGGGTATAGCCGCCGTAAGCAGGGCAGGGACTTTGGGAGTGCTAGGGGCGTGTAGGTTGATACGCCCGAGCGTACGTTCGCATTCGCCCGTCGTGCGAATTTTCGTAACGCTGGATCAGGCCCTAAGAGAGGAAAGTTACTCCTCTCCTGACCATGTTGATTTCAGGGGACTCAACTATAATACTGTTTGTGACAGAAGAAATTTAAGAGGTGATGTTTCACATCCCAAGTCTAAATAACAGTGCAAAAGTAAATGTGTGCAGTAAGCAAGGCCAATGATGTATCCCTGCATGCAAAGAATACAATTAATTTGACTCCCCCTGAAATCAGCATGGTTTTGCCCAGGAGTAACTTTCCTCTCTTATTTTCAATCTCTGAATCCGATACATAGTGTGTAAATGTTTGCAAGGGAAATACATGAAATGAAAATGAAATGAAAGTGAACAGTTTCTTTTATCAACAAACTTTACAGAGAAGAAAAAAAATAAACAGAAACAACAATTATTTAATAATACACTTTTTTTAAGCCTTAATGAGTGACGGAACCCGCAAACCGCCCCAACATTATATCATAGAAACATAGAAAGTGACGGCAGATAAGAGCCACATGGCCCATCTAGTCTGCCCATACCATACCTCACAACATTTTAGAATTGTAAAGTGGGACAAACTTTCGTGGCCTGGTAGAAGGGGTGTGTCTTGTACCGCCCAGTGGACGTGTCTAGGGAAAGTGGGTGTGTCTGACACGAACAGATAGCGGGTCTAGTGCATGCCTCTTTTAATAATTTATCCATCCATATGTCTGCCCCTTATTATTTGTCCAGCCGCCATACATCAGCCCGTTTAAACGTCCGGCCACCATATCTGCCCCTTTATTATTTGTCCAGTATCCATGACTGCCCCTTATTATTATGTTTAGCATGCATATGTCTTTCCCCTGTTTATTTGTCCAGCCTCCATATGTCTGCCCCTTTATTAAATGTCTGCTCCTTTATTATTTGTCCAGCATCCATGTCTGCCCCTTGTTAATATGGCCAGTCTCCATGTCTGCCCCTTATTATTATTGCCAGCCTTCATGTCTGCCCCTTATTATTGCCAGCCTCATGTCTACGTCTACCCCCTATTGCCAGTGCCAGGGTCCATGTCTGCCCCCAAATGCCAGCCTTCATGTCTGCCCCCAAATGCCAGTGCCAGCCTCCATCTGCCCCTATTTTCCAGCCTCCAACTGTCCTCTTAATGCCAGCCTCTACCTGCCCCCTTAATGCCAGCCTCTACCTGCCCCCTTAATGCCAGCCTCTACCTGCCCCCTTAATGCCAGCCTCTACCTGCCCCCTTAATGCCAGCCTCTACCTGCCCCCTTAATGCCAGCCTCTACCTGCCCCCTTAATGCCAGCCTCTACCTGCCCCCTTAATGCCAGCCTCTACCTGCCCCCTTAATGCCAGCCTCTACCTGCCCCCTTAATGCCAGCCTCTACCTGCCCCCTTAATGCCACTTATGCTCCTAACCGCTACGTAAACGGCGTTGCACTATTACTACGCATGCGCAGTTTTGCGAATTTTCTAGGATCTTAAATATACGCTCCTAAGTGCCGTGGAAATCGCATCTCTGAATCAGCCCCATTCTGTGTCTTTGCAAATGACCCAAGACCATTATACCCACCACTGAAAGAAGTGTTCAACCATGGACCCAAGACTAAGTAGCCCATGTCTAATTTAATGATACAATATTATTATACCTATCACTCAAATAAGTATTCATCTGATGACCTACAACAAGGTGACCCATGTCTATAGCAATTCACCAAGTCTATTTTACCCACCATTAAAATATTCAACCATTGACCCACAACTAACCCATGTCTATCTCAATGCACCAAGACTACCCAACCACCACCACCACCTCTAAAATAAATAGCCAACCATTGGCTTGAAACTAACTAACCAGTGTCTCTCCAGCCTGCGGATCTTCCAGCTCCCGGATAACAAAACTTCCAAACAATGGTTTGTTGTTTTCTTCCATATAACTAATGATTCAATAATCAGAAAAAACTATTGTTCTGTCAGAGACACAAATAGCTTTTCCTTCGATGCATTGTTGGTCAGAGGGTCACTTTCCCACCAATTCATCAATTTATCTTTTGTTCTGAGACCTTATTCATCTCCCTGATGCCAAGAACACATACAATGAATCACTTTTACTGATTAGGTAATTAATAAGACTTCTATCTTCACCAGTACTACTTCTCAGCTACCAAAACCCAATCATAAATTAGCATGAAACACAGACTGTCTACATTTAGCTCATGTTGAAGAAAAGATTTTCTGAGACCTGAAATTAAAGCCAAATGTAACTAGACAAATGTGTTTCTATTGAGTTTTACATCATTTTACATGTGTACAAGACATGACTTCTGAGACAAGATACAGCTCCTCAGACTGCATATAAGGCAAATTTTATGGCTAAGCATTAGACACACTTTCTTTGGATGATCACAAGACAAACCTCCTTTGGCTGAGCACAAGACACGCCTCCTCTGGCTGGGCACAAGACACGCCTCCTCTGGCTGAGCACAAGACACGCCTCCTCTGGCTGAGGACAAAATCTCCTCCTATGGCTCAGCACAAGACACACCTCCTCTGGATGAATACAAGACACACCTCCTTTAGCTAGGCACAAGACACGCCTCCTCTGGCTGAGGACAAAATACTCCTCCTCTGGCTCAGCACAAGACACACATCCTCATGCTGAGCACAAGACACACATCCTGTGGCTGAGCACAAGACACACCTCCTCTGGCTGAGCACAAGACACACCTCCTCTGGCGGAGCACAAGACACGCCTCCTCTGACTGAGCACAAGACACACCTCCTCTGACTGAGCATAAGACACACCTCCTCTGACTGAGCACAAGACACGCCTCCTCCGGCTGAGCACAAGACACGGCTACTCTGAACACGGCACATGACAGCTGGGTAGGTTGATTTTACTGACACATTAGCACATTTCTCTAATCCTGGTTAAAAATATATTCCCTTTAAAAAAAGCCATCAATAGATAATACTGTACTCCTATTTAAGTGTTACAAGCTGTAACATATAAATCCACCTGTTACCCATCATTACTGTAGACCATAGTAAAAGTGTTTGGAGGGAGTGGCCCCTTATTCAGAGACCTCAATATTGGTAAGCTACGAAGGCAAAGAAAAGGCTAAAATGGGACGTTAGTCAGCGTGAGCAGATTAATAATCCACATTATCCTAATATATGGCCGAATTCAGAGATCCGTTTTTGAGGGGAGTTGCGTGCGTATATTTAGGGGTCTATTGCGGCTTTAATTGGGGCGCAGGAAGGTATTTTGCTTGTTAAATATATTGTTTCATAAGCACGTAAGTGCCTAACGTACACGTGAATCGCACTTTGGGACATATGCACGAAAATCCGACGCACAGGAAAATTTACATAAAAGTGGGTGGGGGGCATTTAAATGAACGCCTGGAGGCGCGGTTATAAAGAATCGCACGGACGGAGCACATATACGCATGTAAGTACACACGTAAAGAACAGTGATCTAGGGACTCGTAAGTCACGTTTGGGAGAGGGGAGTGTCGGGGGTGTTGGTGGGTGTTTCCTTGCTCCGGCCGTGCGTATAATTGCGTACATAAAATAAACGGATCTCTGAATACGGCCCATATTGGTTCATTCCTGTAATTCACTTGATTTAAATCCACTCCCATTCATCTTGATAAGACCACACCCACTCATGGAAAAGTCTCCACCCACTTTTGACTTGGCTCCAAACAGTGAATTTGTATGTATCTCCCCCTACTGGGAGAGTTGGGTAATCACAGATGTGAGTTTGGTGTAAACCATGTTAATGGCTTTTGTTGTATATATTACAGCTTAGCATCCTATCTGTCTCCTCTATATTATCTACACTGAGCAGCTATACTAATGACTCATTAACTGGAATCTAGACACTTACTATGATTAACCCATTAGTTTCATGTAATGTGTTCTATCCCTACATATGACCTTACTTTATTCCCTGGAGAAATGAGTAATAACTGATCCTATATGTACATATCATTTAAAAGGGGGAGAAATGGCTTCCCTATACGATCCTGCCTAAACAACACAGAAAATTGTCTAATACAAACCAAGACAACAGTCCATGTAAACAATTAGAGAGCATGATGATAGGATGTAAAGCTGGTATAATACTGCCACCTACTGGCACTGATTGATTATTGCAGCTAGAGGGTCACCAGTGAATCGTGTTGAAGGGCTTGATTCACAGATAAGGAAATAAGTATGCGCGAATTCGCTAAATTATGAACCTATGTTACAAGTCAACTCCCATGACACTCTCCTCGTTCTAAAAGAGATCTTTGCTGACTTCAGCCTCCATAGGGCTACCTTAATTCTCCGTCCCGGCTTCACAAGACCATACATGGTGTTTGCAAAACCGGCCCACACTGCCCTATTAACATGCCTTCCCCCACCCACTTTTCTTAACTTCCTACTTATGTAGTAGTGACACGCCCCTTCTTAATCTCATTAGGCACAGAGCTGAACTCAGTGCGTAACGGGATTCCATGCGTAACATCTGGATCGTGCATGCGCAATTCACCAAGATACGCACGCGGCCTGTGAATATTTAGGTACGTTATTACGTGTGAATCAGGGCCGAAATGAGTAAAGCTGGTTGTTCACTTGTCCAATCCTCTTCATACCAGACTGAGTAAATATCTGTATTATACGTATGGAATGTAGTTAAAATACTAGTTAGTAACGTATTTGACTGTAGCTCTTGGACAGGAGTGGAATGTGACAGAAGACGGGGCCCAAGTTTGGATGGGCGTAACTAGGCGGAGCCTACGGGACAGGGGGCGGAGCTGGGCAGAACCACTGCCTGATAGAAGCTGTCAGAGGCAGCTTAAAACAGCGCTCGACACTCCATGTATGAGTACTGAGCGCTACAGCACATACATGGAGCGCCGAGCGCTGTTTTAAGGTGTCATCCTCCGACAGCCTGCTTACAGTGCAGGGGATTGGCGGTGGAATTGCCAGACCTGACCAGGTGCCAGGATTAAATATAACGAGCGGTCATGTGATTTGGTCACACCTATCCAATGAGTGATCAAATGGACAGTCGGGTTGGACGCAAACGGTATAAGTGTGTACCCAGCATTGGTGTTAATTAGGGACAATCTTATCCAGTGGTGTAAGTTCTGGTCAGGCGCCCAGAAGCAAACTTTTAGACACAAGAATGCCGGATTGGACAATGGAGAAGTGCCCACTTCCTGGCTAGCACCCGGAGCTCAACATTTACATTGTCTCCGGTACTGGCTCAGTGAGTAGCACTTGTGTTTTACAGCGCTGAGGTCATGAGTTTGATTCCCATCCTAACCATATGTTGCCCACAAGTCCCACCAAGTCTGGTTAGATGCAAGCCTTGTGACAGCAACAACATCAGTTAAGAAAAGTTAAAGATCATACTAATTAGCATAACCAACTAACTAAACAAACAAAACTAACAAAACTAGCAAAAACTAGCAAAAAGCTCTGCCCTCCCACAACTCCCCTCCCCCACCCCACAGCAAAAGTACAAGGCGTCTCCCCTGCTATGCCCCCAAATTTCTAAGTAATGACCACTTAGTGCCTTCGAAGATTGACATAATATTGGACCGCTGTTCCCGAGGAAGGAATTCAATATAACACCCCCATTTTCTGTAGAACCCTGCCACACCTAACTCAATATCCGGAAGTGTTGACTTTCTATCCATGTATACGAGTTCTAAAAGCATAGCCTTAACCGCCTGCAGGAAGGGTGGAGAAGGTTTCACCCAATTTTGAAGGATCACTTTCTTTGCCACTGTCACAATTACTGATAATAAAGGAATATTCTCTTTGACAGTGGGAAAGTCAGTCCAATCTGCAAAATATGCCCAAAGAAGGGCGAAGCAACTTTTGGCCGGAAGTTGTCATTCTGCACATGCGTAGTGCGTTTTTTCTGCCGAATTTTCGCTTACGATCGGCGTACGATCGCTTGCGGCCGTAGCTCTGGATCAGGCCCAATGAGAGTCCCAATGTTTATAAATTGAGAGCCAAACTTACCTCAGGAGACACGCTTTAAAGTCTCCAAAATGGCTGCTGTGGAACAGCTCCCCCTCTCAGCTGCTGCTCCCAGAGGTCTTATCTGTGTGGAGTGTGTATGTTCTCCTTGTGTCTGTGTGGGTTTCCTCCGGGTGCTCTGGTTTACTTCCACACTCCAAAAACATGCTGGTAGGTTAATTGGCTGCTGACTAATGTGTGTGTGTGTGTGTGTGTGTGTGTGTGTGTATGTGTTAGGGACCTTAGTATGTAGCTGTGGGAAGGAATTAATGTGATTGTGTAATGTTCTCTCTAAAGTGCTGTGGACAATTTGTCTATATAAATAAGTAGTACTGATAATAATAATACTTCCACCACCGGTCTTATCCAGAGAAGAATACATTAAATAACATTTAGCACAGGGGGTTAATTAACGATCTTTAGCACATATAGAAACGGTTTCAGAATAATGGTGGGCACACACTACACTTTTGTGTCAGACGATATGATAAAATGACCGATTTGAATGATTTTTTTAAACGACACGCGCTAAGGATTGCACTGTACACACATAACGATAATACGTCAGATTTCTGCATAATCGTTTGTAAACATCGTTTAAAACGATTGTTTGATCTATACAGAGTGCCGTTTTTTTTTACGACATTTTTACAAGATTTGTTCCTCATTTAAATAAAGTAACGTAAAGTAATGTTGAAGAGTTGTTCACACGTGAGATCGTTTACACTACATTTTTCACACCATGGGCCTGATCCAGAACCACGCCTCGGAGCGAATTTACGCGTGTCTGAAACGTAAAATCGCTGTTTTGTACACACTGCGCATGTGCTCCATAGAAAATACGCACATTAACGTAGCGTAATTGTGAACGTATGGGCCATTCACGTATGTGTCACGTAAATACTTACGTGTGGGCGTGCCAATTTTACGTTTCAACAAAATACGTGTAAAATACGTGAAGTAGGCGGGGGGTTGTATTTAAAGTGTACAGTATGGGCGTGCTTAGCTGCGTAAATACGTGTTGGCCATACGAACGTGTGCGTATGACAGCGGTTACGTTGGAAAAAGTTAAGGTAGGGTTTGGAAAGTGTATCTTAACAAAATACGTCCGTGCAAGGGGTGTGCCGAGGGGAGTGTAACGAATTTACGCGCACGAAAATACGCTCAGCGAATAAACGTACGGCAAACGTAGTTCTGGATCTACCCCCATATCGTTAGATCGGTCAACTTAAACCATCTATAAAATCTCTTTAAAGAATCAAATAATCAATTACACAATATCATTCGACAATATCATGTGAATCGGTCGTGTTTGGAACGATTATCGTGTGAAAAAAGTGCAGTGTGTGCCCAGCTTTAGATAAATGCCCTATGGCAGCATGGGAGCTAAGGGTCCAAGCGCTACAATGTGGACCCAGATTCCCTTGTTGCTTGTCGCTGTTTTTAATGTTTCTCACAAAGTAAAAGTTTTACCCATTTTATTACGAATCCTCCAATTTATATTATGATTGCCTAAGCTTTATCTCAAAGTAAATCCAACTACATATACAAAAAGAAACCCAACGAGTCTCACCTAAAAAAAATCCCATTATAAACTATTTAAAACTTTTGAATTGATGTTACTAAACTTTTTAAATTGGATTTTTACTTTTATTTTAACTTGGTTTATTTCTTTTTACTGCTGTCGTTCCTGTTTTTTTTTAATAGTCTATTTATAATACATATTAGACTATGGGAAATTAGTTTTTAATGGTGTATGAAAATGCAGTTTAATTATGCGGCGATGTTAAAAACGTTTACCTGTGCAGTGCTCCGCGTCCTATGGGACAGCTGTATTGTTAAGAGCTGCTTTATGATAACAAAGGAGAACCTTTCAAACGTGTGCAAAGAGCAGAAAAAGCTTGCTTTGCCGAAGTCTGGATATGGTCCATAGGACTATACCTATGAGGATAACCAAGTATAGAAAGCCGGGCACAATAACAAGAGGGCCAGCAGACATGTGGATTCAGTGGGAGTCCCAGGCGATAGGGGTGTCTTTTGGAAGTGGAGACAACTGAAAGTTCTTTTTCGGCTGTCTCTATTTCAAATAGGCAGCCATTTTCAATTTTTTTTGCAGATTGGGTGAGTGTGCCGATCGGCATAATCACCCATTCATTTTTGTACCCGCTGTCCGCCGCAGACACCACCGGAGAGGTGAGTAACCTCTCTGGGGACTTTTAGGGTTAAGTGGAGGGTTAGGGTTAGGCTCTGGGGAAGGGAGAGTTGGGGTTAGGTCCATGGAAGGGGAAGGTTAGGGTTAGGATCAGGCTGCGGGGAAGGGAGGGTTAGGGTCTGGCTGTGGGGAAGGGAAGGTTAGGGTCAGGGAAGGGAGGGTTAGGGTCTGGCTGTGGGGAAGGGAAGGTTAGGGTCAGGGAAGGGAGGGTCAGGGTCTGGCTGTGGGGGAGGGAAGGTTAGGGTTAGAGAAGGAAGGGTTAGGGTCTGGCTGTGGGGAAGGGAAGGTTAGGGTCAGGGAAGGGAGGGTTAGGGTCTGGCTATGGGGAAGGGAAGGTTAGGGTCACGGAAGGGAGGGTAAGTGGAGGGTGAGGGAAGGGAGGGTTAGGGTCTGGCTGTGGGGAAGGGAAGGTTAGGGTCAGGGAAGGGAGGATTAGGGTCTGGCTATGGGGAAGGGAAGGTTAGGGTTAGGGAAGGGAAGGGAGGTTCGGGGGAGGGAGGGTCAGGGTCTGGCTGTGGGGAAGAGAAGGTTAGGGTTAGGGAAGGAAGGGTTAGGGTCTGGCTGTGGGGAAGGGAAGGTTAGGGTCAGGGAAGGGAAGGGAAGGGTCTGGCTATGGGGAAGGGAAGGTTAGGGTTAGGGAAGGGAGGGTTAGGGTCTGGCTGTGGGGAAGGGAAGGTT
>WWET01002217.1:43710-58909 GCA_011038615.1 Limnodynastes dumerilii
GGCTTATCATATATCTGTATAATGTATAATGTAAGTGGCTGGTGGCTTATCATATATCTGTATAATGTATAATGTAAGTGGCTGGTGGCTTATCATATATCTGTATAATGTAAGTAGCTGATGGCTTATCATATATCTGCAGATGTATGTAACAAATTCTCTGACTTTTATTTTACAGATAGAATATTATAGTTTGTCGCTGGTTAATGCAAGAGTGCTGGGGTGCCTTTGTTTGTATATACACACACACACACACACACACACACACACACACACACACGTGGGAATAACTAATTGAGGGCCCCAGATTGGACAGGACCTGAATGAAATGATGCTTTCTATTGACAGAACAACACAGGACAAATAAATCCATTTTGTGTTTAGTTTGATTTGTTTTCTCAGGCACTGAAGCTGTTTTTCTCCTTCTCTTACTCCGAGCACTTACAATCTTCCATAACATTGTAGAATTTAACATAATGTGTCGCCTCCGTTATTGGAGAGCGCGTTCTGCATTAACCGCTTTGTCTGATGGATTTCAGAATGACGTCAATGTAACCCTGCAGGAGATTATGTTGCTCTGCGTAATTGTACCTCTTGCTTTCTCTCCCCGCTTGTAGAGTAATGGATACGTGCACATCCACACCCCCGTAATTACCTCTAATGACTGCGAGGGCGCTGGAGAGCTCTTCCAGGTGGAGGTAGGTGGGAGCCTAAGAGCGCTTTGCAGTTCACACGTTACTTAAACACTACGAGGCTGAGTCAGAGTTTAGAGTAACAGAAGCACATTCCAACTGTGCAGACAGCATTAGAGTTGAGAGGGAACACTGTCAAGCTAAACGTTAAACCAGTGCTCCTCAACCCTCTCTCACCCTCTGCACACCTAAGCCCTACCCAGAATTCCGCGGCACACACCAAAAGCAAAAATATACAAAAAAAGGAATTACAGAGTACATACACAGAAATTACATTTTATT
This sequence comes from Limnodynastes dumerilii, assembly GCA_011038615.1. Taxonomy (NCBI): domain Eukaryota; kingdom Metazoa; phylum Chordata; class Amphibia; order Anura; family Limnodynastidae; genus Limnodynastes; species Limnodynastes dumerilii. Next base: position 44,685 of record WWET01002217.1, read on the forward strand.
TTTAATTTGATAAAAAATGATAATCGGGTCTGATAATCCGATCGTTCAGAATTCCTAAATGACTATTGTTCAGAGGGCAGGATATTGTGTCGGGTAGGCCCGTCCAACCTCTGTCTCTCCAGGTGTTGTGAGTCCCAGCATACTTTAACGGCATAGGTATGACTAATACCTGACAATGCATGCTGGGACCTGTAGTTCCACAACACCTGGAGAGCCACAGGTTGGCCAGGCCTGGTGTCGTGTATAGACAAGTCTGATAACTGGGCTCTGTACTGCCACCTCCTGGCCGGAGTTTCCCCATCTGAGTGACGCCATAATTATTGCCATGTACGGTAGTAATATAGTAATGAAAGCTCTGTATTCTGCAAGAGACACAGGGCTTCCATCACTATGTTACTGCTGTACTTGCTGGTAATTATGGAGTCAGACAGGTGGGAAAAGTCCAGCCAGTAGGTGGAGCTGTCACACACTACTGACCGCAGTTACCATAGCCAGCCAGACAATTACCTAGCTGCATGGGCCTCCTACTGAGATGCACAGGAGATCCCTGCAGCCAATCAGTGCCGAGACTGAGAGGAGGCCCGTGCAGCTAATCAGCTGTAAGGACCTCCTGTCAATCTCAGCAGCCTTTCCCTGTGCAGCTAGGATTATTGGTGCCAATATCAGGACCTTTCCCTAGGGGAAAATTGCCCCAATTATTGGACACCTCCTGCTTGGAGCAATAATCGCTTTAGGGTACGGCCAGTTTTTCTTAAACTCTGGCTCAGCCTCTCCATGACGCCTTTTATTGACCAGGAGTCGGTATATGTTGTTTTTTGGATACTGTTTGGGGTGTTGTTAAATTTGATTATTTGTTTCCTGCAGTAAACTAAATAAAGCTGCCCCTATGTATAAATAAAATGAAGACTTCTTAATTAGCACAATGGTTCTAATCAAGACCTATGTCCAATGGTGTAGCCTGTCTCTGTGCTCTGTCACACTAGGCATGGCCCAAAAAAAAAAGCACAGGCAGTTACAGGGAATGGACATGAACGCAAGTCTGCTCTGTGACCACTTGGGGGTGTTTTGTGCGAGTGAAGGGGTGGAGCGGTTGGAACTAAAGTTGCTTTTCGGCTGTCTCTATTTTGAATGATAGCCATTATTTCATGGATGAGTATGTGATCGGCCTACTCACCCATTCCATTGCGGAAGCTTCTGGACCACCAGAGAGGTGAGTAACCTCTCCAGGGACTTTTAGGCTTAGGGGGGGAAGGGTTAGGCTCTGGGGGAGGCAGGGTTAGGGCCATGGAAGGGGAAGGGTTAGGGTCAGGCTGTGGGGAATGGGGGTTAGGGTTAGGCTGCAGGGAAGGGAGGGTTAGGGTAATAGAAGGGAAGAGTTAGGGTTAGGGAGTGGGTTGGGGATAGAGTATTTACTTACCTTTTGGAGCACTGTAGTCGGTGCTCCAGGGATCGATTGCTATGTCTCAGTTCGGAACTAGCTGGGAGCGAACGGCCCTATCGAAATCACAATATAAATGGTACGGGAATACTGCTTATATATTGTCAGGGAATCTGACATGAACGCAAGTCTGCTCTGTGACCACTTGGGGGCGTTTTGTGCGAGTGAAGGGGTGGGGGGAGTAGTCAGTGTACAGTAAGGGTGTGCCCAAACAGCAGGTGATGACTGACCCTCCACAACCTATTTCGGATCATTGCGTTAGCATTTAACCTCTGAATCACAATATAAATGGTACGGGAATACTGCTTATTGTGTTGTGTTGGTTTAAAATAAAAAATAACTAAAACTTTTTTTTTTTTTTTTTTATAAAATTTAATTTACAGATAGACTTTGAATTGTCGCTGAAGCCGTCACTCAAAGCATTAGTCATTACACTGCAGTATCTGCACTTCTGCTTGGATCACTGGGGAAAGGAAACATATCTTGGAACATTGCTGCATTGCGATTGGCTGTAATGTTTACATACGCAACCTGCCATACTTGCCCCGGTATCCATAGCAATGTGCGTCTGTCATCCGCATAGGTCGGCCATTGTTTCAGTTCAGGTGTGCGTTAGGACCAATGGGCCAGATCCTCGGTTCCGTACGATGGGAATTACGTACAACGCGTATGGTGTTGTGCATCCTGGCATTAATCTCCAATTATTCTGTTACTCTTAGAAATTTTGGCAAAATTTGAATTTTATGAAATTGATGTATTTTGTGCATGGTTGGGGGAGATTGTATTTTTTTGTATGTTAATAGAATATTTAAATGATTATTTAGGTCAGTACTTCACACTCGCCACTAGAAGGCAGTATACTGTGCCACGGAGTCATGTGGTCACCGATGAGACTGTTTGATTTATTTTCTCTTTAAGGCTTCAAGTAAAGACACAGCCGCGGGGAAGGAAGGTGGATTTTTTGGGGTGCCTGCGTTCCTGACCGTGTCTGGACAGCTGCACCTGGAGGTGATGTCGGGGTAATGCAATCTGTCATAGTCATACAGCCACTCCGCCATGGCAGATTAAAATGGCTCTGCGGTTTAACCCTTTCAGCGTTTGCAAGTTGCTCTTGCCATCAGGGCCGCCATGAGGAATTTTATAACCACTTCTTGGGCCCCCACCATTGGAGAGTTGTCGGCATGCAGTTTGGTGTCATAACGAGTGTGGTCAAACCATTAGGGGTGTGGCTGGGCCTCCTTGGGATGTGTTTAGCAATTGACAAAATTCTAGGCAACCATTGTACATGGTACACACACTCACTGCACCCCATAATACTACCTGGTACTTAGCATTTGCCCCCCCCCCCCCTCTCGGCATCCCTGATTGCCATGGAAGATGCTGAATATTTTAGTGTTAATTGTTTTTTATTTCTGAATTTGTTATTGTTAAACGGGTGTGGGTCTCCGTCGAGAAAGGCCCTATTTCGGTAGGGCCGTTCTGTCCCAGCCAGTTCCTAGAATATCAATTGCTTACGCCTCGATGAGACATAGCAATCGATCTCCGGAGCACCAAACACGGTTCTCCGATAGGTAAGACTAAAAGCTAACCCCAACCCTTCCCCTAAGTCTGACCCTAACCCTCTCCTTTCATTACCCTAACCCTCCCTTCCCCGCAGCCTGGGCCTAGCCCTCCCTTCTCTATAGCCTGACCCTAACCCTCCCTTCTCTATAGCCTGAGCCTAGCCCTCCCTTCTCAATAGCCTGTCCCTAACCCTCCCTTCTCTATAGCGTAACCCTAAGACCCCACTTCAGGCAGCCTGACCCTAATTCCTAAGAGCCGTATATCCCCCTCCCCAGCACTAAAAGTCCCCGGAGAGGTTACTCTCCTCTCCTGAGCTGCAGTGGGTTCCGGGGGTCCTGTGTGAAAATGAATGGGTGAATATACCGATCAGCACACTCACCTATTCATATAATTCTAAGATGGCTGCCTTTTCGAAATAGAGACAGCCGAAAAGGAACTTTCGGCTGTCTCTATTTCTAAAAGCAAGCAATTGGTTAAACTTGGTTCGTCGGCTGTAAAAACCGGTGTCACGCCTGAATGCTTTTGGAACCTTCTTGATATTTTGTGCATCTTTTTTTGTCTCATCCAGAGGGTTGACGAGAGTCTTCACCTTCGGCCCCACGTTCCGAGCAGAGAACTCGCAGAGTCGCCGGCATCTGGCTGAGTTTTACATGGTGGAGGCTGAGATTTCCTTTACACAGTCCCTGGAGGACATCATGCAGGTGCCACAGAGCTGTATATGTGCATTGCTGTCTGGAGGACTGCTGGCTGGCTCATAACAGATAGGGGAGGGATGGTGATAAGGATTGCACGACCAGAGGCAGTGTTAGGTCATTGAGGAAGGGGACGGGTTCAGCTGGATGGTTAAGGGCTCACTGTGGTCAGTGAGACTATATGACACATGGCTGCATTTACATAAAGGGTAGCCTGTAGATTCGACACCTTGTGACTGCCCAATCTGCATGCAGCATGGTATATGATCAGCCAATGCTCATTTTATATATGACAGTGACTTATGCATTGATACAAACACTATGCCCAGACTGATTGCCACTCATCCAATCACACTTAGGCCATGTACAGACTGGTAGCCTCTCATCCAATGACACGCAGTCTAGGGACAGACTAACAGTCCGTCATCCAATGAAACCCAAACTATGGCTATGGTTCCTTATCCAATCACACACAGTCTAGGGGCAAACCAGTAGCCCTTCATCCTATGACACACAGGCTATGAACAGACTGACAGCCCCTCATCCAATGACACCGTGGGCAGGCATACAGAATCTTATCCAATGACAGACAGACTAAGTGAAGAGCAGAAGCCTCTCATCCAAGTGGACGGACTGTCCAGTTATCCAGTAACACACAGTCTATGGACAGACTGACCTGACAGAACCTCATTCAGTGACTCACAGTCCACACTAGCCCTTAATCCATTGACATTGTATGACTATAAGCTTCCAGCCAGAGACCACCTAGATGCCAGCTCTTGTTAGTAACTTACACATCTAACCTCTTTTATAACATTCTGAAAAAAATGTCACATATGTAGATGAGATGATGATAATGAACAATTATATTTCTAAACAATGAAATTCTAGGTTATGGAGAATATGTTTAAAAGCACGACCACATCATTACTTTCCAAGTGTCCTGACGATCTGAAGCTGTTCTTTAAGTTTGTGTCTCCGGGCCAGGAAGTAAGTGTGATGAGGTTTCATCTTATGGAACTGTATGTGATAATGTATAATATATTGGAGATTATAAGGGCCAGATTTACTAAGCTGAGGGTTTGGAAAAGTGGAGAAGTTGCCCATAGCAACCAATCAGATTCTAGCTCTCACTTTCCTATTACATACTAGAGAATGTCAGCTAGCATGTGATTGGTTGCTATGGGCAACATCTCCACTTTTCCAAACTCGCAGCTTAGTAAATCTGGCCCTAAGAGTGTTATCTATTAGTCATGAAAGTCTCTGACAATGTGGAAAATGACATCAGTGAAAGGGTGATAGATAAGTAGAATAGCCTCCCATCTGAGGGGGTGGAGGTAACACAGTAGAACAGTTTAAATATACTTGGGATCAATATAAATGGGAATAAAATCAGAGGGTCTAGGGTCAGTAGAGTTTTAAATAAACAACTGGACTGATCGGTGGCTCTTATCTGCCCTCATTTCCTATGTCTATGAAGCAATAGAGTAACCTGTAGCCAATCAGATCGTTAATACGCTCCCAGAAAGACACAACATGGAGCCAATCAGAACATGAGATAATTCACAACCGTAGACTGACCCATAGCAAATAAAATTAGAGCACTCAGAGATAGACTAGTCTAACCAATGACGGCATTAGAATAGGGATGACACACAGTCTTACAGACCACTATCTGGGGGTATACGGGGCATCTAGGCAAGGGAGTATTATAACCTGGTGCAATGCCAGAGGGCATATTTAACAAAATATCTTGGGGGCTGAATATTAGTGTAGGGGGTGTGTACTTAAATTAAACTAATACATGACCTGATTCTATAGTGGGAAATAGCAACCAATCAGATTCTAGCTCTCACTTTCCTATTACATACTAGAGAATGTCAGCTAGCATGTGATTGGTTGCTATGGGCAACATCTCCACTTTTCCAAACCCGCAGCTTAGTAAATCTGGCCCTAAGAGTGTTATCTGTTAGTCATGAAAGTCTCTGACAATGTGGAAAATGACATCAGTGAAAGGGTGATAGATAAGTAGAATAGCCTCCCATCTGAGGGGGTGGAGGTAACACAGTAGAACAGTTTAAATATACTTGGGATCAATATAAATGGGAATAAAATCAGAGGGTCGAGGGTCAGTAGAGTTTTAAATAAACCACTGGACTGATCGGTGGCTCTTATCTGCCGTCATTTCCTATGTCTATGAAGCAATAGAGTAACCTGTAGCCAATCAGATCGTTATTACCCTCCCAGAAAGACACAACATTTAGCCAATCAGAACATGAGATAGTTCACAAACGTAGACTGACCCATAGCAAATAAAATTAGAGCACGCAGAGATAGACTAGTCTAACCAATGACGGCATTAGAATAGGGATGACACACAGTCTTACAGACCACTATCTGGGGGTATACGGGGCATCTAGGCAAGGGAGTATTATAACCTGGTGCAATGCCAGAGGGCATATTTAACAAAATATCTTGGGGGCTGAATATTAGTGTAGGGGGTGTGTACTTAAATTAAACTAATACATGACCTGATTCTATAGTGGGAAATTGCTTGAGTACCACTGCATTGAAACATTCTCAGGACTAGCGCCAAATATATACATCAATTGTGGACTTTACCAAATGTCAGCCTCTGCATTAATCATCCCATTAAAGATAAGGTGAATGTTTCCAAAATGGTGATTGTTCTATTGTGTGTGGCCTGTATTAAATATAGGGTTCCCTCAAATAGTTCCTCTGTACGTCGTCATCTAACATACATAAAATAGAGAAAAGAAAGGCAAAGCCAACCATAGTTCATTAGATTTTTTCTAAAATATATAAATTATTCACAGATTTAAAAAAGGAAGAAACTCATATTGAAATGTTTCAAAATCAGGTTATAGAGGATTTAAAAAAAAAAGGAAAAAATATTGAAATGTTAACCTACAACCTCTCATGAAACATCAAAGATATACAATGGAAGTGACACTATATATTGGTAACTGCTGATGTCAAGTCTTTGTACACAATAATTAAACATCAGAAAGGAGTAGAGGCAATCAGATATATTTTTTGGGAAAGAACTTATAAATGATAGCCACTATCCTATTTCTCCCAGTAGTGTATACTTCAGAACGGTACAGCAATGGGCTCCTGGTTTGCCCCCAGCATTTATAACTTGTATAGGGTTTTGTAGGGGAAGACATTTTTTTCTGTGGCAGTTAGAACTAACATGCAACATCAGTAAAACAAATATAGTTTTTTTTAGATTTAACCTTTTTTTTTTTTGAGGATGGCAAAATACAAACATTTCCCAAATTCTAATGTACCTGTCGATAGTAACTATCATTATCTTTGGTTCCATAATGCACCGATAGGACAATTAAAATGTTTAAAATGTAGAAGTGCAAAAATGTTTGCATAGAAAGGGGCAGTTCCTCAATTAATGTTAGGAAGAAAGAATCCGCTTAATGGGAACATTATTACAGTGGCTGAAGTGTTATCCAGCACTTAAGAACTGTTTTTGACTTTTATATTTGTTTGTACATTTCATTGTCTGCAGTCTACAATTTGCAGAACAGTGAATGGCCTAACTTTATATTGTGAGAAATAGATCCAACCTGCAATCAGAGAATTGGAACAACAATAGAATTAGAGCAATGAAAGAGCTCATTGTTACATATATTAATATTATATCTCCAACTAAAACAATATTGCAAATGTTTATGTATTGTTTATATTGCAGCGTGAGAATGAAAGTCCAGGATAATCACTGTTATTTCTCCCCAATTTTTCCAAGGACAGGTTGGATCGATTAATAAAGAATAAGTTCACTGTGTAAGTAATGCTTCTTTCTATCGCTTGATCTCCTATTCCTGTCTGATGCTGGGCACACACTATGCAATTATTGGGTCAATCTGCCATCCTGATAATTGTATAGTGTGTATGTTGGACTTGATTGCACCGTCGGCACGCCAAGTAAACGTTCCCAAAACACACTCGCGTGATAATTGGAGATTTACTAAGCTGCGGGTTTGGAAAAGTGGAGATGTTGCCCATAGCAACCAATCCGATTTTAGCTGACATTCTCTAGTATGTGATAGGAAAGTGAGAGCAAAAATCGGATTGGTTACTATGGGCAACATCTCCATTTTTCCAAAATCGCAGCTTAGTAAATCTGGCCCCTGGCGTTTCGTTAAAGTTTGTACCCAACTTCAATGCTATATTGCATCTTATTTAAAGGAAATGGAAAAGGAACGGCTTTAATGGAGGCTTTTGGACCAAACATGTTATAAATAAACTGCACTTCTCTCAGGCCGTCTACTTGTAGTTGTCTTGCAACCCCAAATAACCCCATCTGAGTGTTTCTCTCACCGAGAAAACAGCTCTCAAATGACAGAATCATTAAAATATCAGTTAATGCCGCTACTACACAGACCAGCCCCTGTCTGACATTGCAGATTTAGAAATGGTAGCGTTAGCGTTTACGGGCTTGATCCAGAGGTGGACATATGTCCAATGACATAACAGGCCCCTGCGTAATTCTGTGTAACGCTTACTTAGTTACGTACGATTCTGACCCGAACGCAAGTCACTGCATTAACACGTACATTTTGAAGGGCGTTTCGTGGAAGGAAGGGGGGCACATGGCCACTGTACAGTCAGGGCGTGTTCACGCCACTAAACACGCTCCAAACCCAAACACAGCCGAAACGTACGGCAAAACATTTGCACCAGACACCGGTCATGTCTAAGTCCGAGGGGGATGGGGGCTGACGGCTGACACTCCACAACCTATTTCGGATTATTGCGTTAACATTTTATATTCTGAGCGCGATACTAAAGGTCTTTGTAATTCAGGAATGATGGGTTTCCGATAGCGGTTGACCATCTGATCCCGAACTCCGTGCATGCCACGGGAGACCACTCTCCTCACACGTGCGCGGCTTCCAAATACAGGACCCTACCTTAATATTAACTCACCACCCCCAGAGAATGGCTTCCTTGAATTGCCCGCATTCGCTGTCTGAGGCTGATCAGACCTAGACCAAAAGGTGCAAATCTGCAGCTGGATAAACCGTGTTACAATGTGAGGGGTGCAAATTAATTAAAATTTTATGCAAACAGGGCAAATACTGGCAAATTTTCCTTATTGCATAAATACTGAACAGCTTTATCTTAAAACTCTAATATTTTCACATCACAACCAAATACCCAGGATTTTCTCCACGGAATACCCGGGATTTTGCAGAGACCCGGGTATTTCGTGGAGATGTGAAAGGTGCACTTCCGCTGGACCTGTGTCAAAAGACCCGGGAGTTCAACCCGGGTAAAAAGAAGGGTTATTCCGGGTCCGACACGGGTAGGGGTACGGTGTGAAAGGTGCTACCTGGGTTTTTCAAACCAGGTAGCACCTAACGCACTTGATTGCTGTAATTTTTTTTTACTATTGCCCTGGCAACAAGTGTTGCCAGAGCAACGGTCTCTGAATTTCTCGGATCTGCCCCGCAGTGGAAAACGGGGTCTGTGAACCCGGGATATTGCCAGGGCTGTGATCTGAAAGGGGTATAATTTAGAGTTGAGTAACAAAACATCTCCTCCTAACTTATTGTGATTGAAGTTTTAAACTTACCCTCCCCCTGCAGTTCAGCATCTTTTTACCAGGGTGTATATTTGCTCCCTCTTTTGCTGTTACTTCCAAATCTGGATCAGCCGCAGAGTGTGGACAGTTTTCACACCTAATTCACTTGTGCAGCCCCCAACATGCCCCCAATTTTTAGGTACCTTTATGGCACTTAAGAGTTCCACCTTATCTTACCCTGCGTGTTTTACTTCTTAAGAAGGAAACTACTCACAGACACTGCATCAACACCGCCCCCTATTACGTCGCCTCCTTTTTAACTAAACTACTCTGTGTGGTCTTTAAAGACTGCACGGACGCAAACTATGGGCCAGATCCAGACCTACGGCTACCCGTGATTTTACGCTTGCTGTGAGCGTAAATTCGCTCTTTAGTACTTACTGCGCATGCCCACTGCAAATATTACGGCATGTAACTCAGAGCGTAAAGGCCATGACCGTAACAGCAGAGTAACAACGCACGAAGGGGGCGTGTCAGCTATACAACAACTATAATTACGCTTCGGTGGCGGGGTGACGCATTTAAATTGTACAATATGGGCGTGCTTAGGGTCGTAAATACGTGTGGCCACTACCGACGACAGCAGTTCCGCTTTGAAAAGTTAGGGTAGGGTTTGGCAGGCGTAAAATGGCAAAAGTAGGTACGTGCAGGGGGGTGGTGCCTAGGGGCGTGCTTAGAAGGTACGCTACACACAGAGGCGTATCGAGAGCGTAGGTCTGGATCTGACCCTATGGGCCTGATCCAGACCTACGCCGATGCGCTGTGCTTACTAAAGCACAGCGTATCAGCGTTTACTTACCCTGACACTCCCCCTGTGCGGGTGTATGGACCCTTCCTTACGCCGGCTGAAGGCTACCGCGTAGGAGCGTATGGCAGCCTAGCCTGCCCTCCCACCCTCATTAAACTAGCTCCCCCCGCCCACCTACACTAACCTGAACATAGGGACGCTGGGGGACATCCCCTCCAGCGTCCCTACGGCGCTGCTATGGACGCCCGATCCGCGATCGGGCGTTGCCGTAGCGACGCCGGGCAGATGTATGCGCAGATCGGCTTTTCAGGTCTGGATCAGGCCCTATGTACCTAACTGGTACTTAGATTGCGGAAATGTTCCACGGTGCATGCGCAGTAATTACATTCATCAATTTATGCACCTAAGAAGCCGGAGCCTCTTAGGTGTGAAATCCGTCCTGTGCTTTAGTTCATTCTGAATCCAGTCCGATATTAGGAAATGGAATCTCTTTTCCACAAACCGGTCTGTGTTCATTAGACTCTACAGAAAATACTTCCTCAGGCACTGCTGCTGAACTACAAGTGCCAGCAGGAGCACCTTACCTTAGCCTGGTCTGTAGAGCATGTTGGAATAATTGCGCTAGCTGATGCTCTAACTCTTCCCGGCCTCTTTAATGTAATGACTGCCTAGTCAAGGAAACCATTTTTTTAAACGGCAGCCCATTCGTTTCTCAGGGTAATTGAGCCTTCATTAAAAGGACAGTCAGAAATAGCCAAGATTGCTTTACTACACTAATTGGCATTGAGCAAAGTGTGTCCAATTAAGGAAAAATGTTCTCTAAAAATAAGTGTCTTCATGTGCCCAAAATACCTCTCTTGTAAAGAATGCTTTATGTTTATCTGTAGATAGTACTGTGCATTAGCGCAGCCTTCATTTAAGTGCCTGTATGGGACATAGTGTATTTTTAGGAAAAGGATCTAAGAGTCACTGTTTCATGGTAGACAAGCAATGTAACAAAGCAATGAGAAAGGCAAGTCCGAAGCTTGGATGCATAGGGAGAGGAATGAGTAGCAGAAAGAGAGAAGTAGTGATGCCCCTTTATAGGTCATTGGTATGATAAATACATTAGAGACTGTGCAAAGAAGAGCATCTATAATGGTGAATGGCCTGTGTCACACAACATACAGAGAAAGACTAGAGGAAGAAACATGTATAGCTTGGAGCAAAGAAGAGCAACTAAAATGGTGCATGGCCTGTGTCACACACCATACAGAGAAGGACTAGAGGAACTACCTGTATAGCTTGGAGCAGAGAAGGGCCAGGGGGATATGATAGCAGCTTTCACATATAAGGAGCGTATAAGATGGCATTATTTAAAGCAAGGGGCTGTGTTCAGAGATCCGTTTTTGAGGGGAGTTCCGTGCGTATTTTTAGGATTGGATCAACTGCGCATGTAAATAGGGTCAGTATAGCTTTAAATAAACAACTGGGCAGACTGGATAGGCCATGTGGCTCTTTTCTGCCGTCACTTTCTATGGATCTACAACACTCTGTGCTTTTCTCCCCTTAGATTATCTTATACCGAAGCCATAGACATTCTGAAGGAATCGAGAAATACTTTCACACACAAAACCCAGGTTAGTGATCTGCAGTTGTATGAATGCTTCGTATATTAAACAGTTGTGTCTTCTGAAGAGTAGAGAGACTTTCCTGTAAATACGTTTTGCGTTTTCTGTTTAAACAGAAAACCATATTCCTGGTATTATTCAGTTTATTGGTATTTAATGGAAGGTAAAGCAGCCAAAACTAAACCAAAAAAAATGTATGTGCCACTCTTACACAATTCACTTGTAACAACTTATACATCACGTTTTATTTTGAGGCTTCTGACATTTATAGGGACAATAAAATAAATATAATTATTAGGTGTTTTTTTACTGCAATTGTACAAAAATGTGAACAATCCACAGCACAAATCACGTAACGTTGAACATGTGAAGAGCGTTCCCACATCCTATTGGCTGCTCCGAGGCTGCCAATCTTTAAGCAGTCACTCGAAACTCACTTGCAAGCATACCCCCCCTACACATATCCTATCCCTTATACCACTACCTCCACACTCCTGCCCTATCCCTCTGCCCTCTCCCCTTCTTTCCCACTCTATGGGCCTGATCCAGACCTACGCTCGTGTGTGTAGCGTATTATCGCCGGCGTACCTATGATGCACAGCAATAGGCACTCCCCTTGATCGTACTAAAGTTTGTTTTCTTACCCCCAGCAAACCCTACCCTAACTGTTTTGATCGTAACCGCGGGCGTCCGTATGCTCATTGCGTAGTTACGACACTTAGCACGCCCATACTGTATGATTTAAATGCCTCCTCCTGCCCTCGGTGCGTATTTACGGATTTCGGAAGGCGGACACCCCCCCCCCTCGATCGTTAATACGAACCTAATACGCTCACGACTCATACACTCAGAATTTCTCAACGTAAAATCTGTCCCGCACAGTAAGAACAAAAAGCCGTTTTTACGCTTACGATTGTCGTAAAAACGCACACAAGCGTAAGTCTGGATCAGGCCCTATGTCTCCTGTGTGTCTGCCTCCCCATTCCTGCACACTTAGGCCCAGATCCTGTGAGCGAATTTACGCGTGGCGGAGACGTAAAATCGCCCCTTGGTAAGTACTGCGCATGCGCACCTTAGAAAATATGCTCAGTAACGTAGCGTAATTGTGAACGTATGGGCCATTCACGTATGTGTCACGTAAATCCTTACGTGTGGGCGTGCCAATTTTACGTGAGTCCAAATTACGTCTGAAATACGCTATGTAGGCGGGGGTTTGTATTTAAAGTGTACAGTATGGGCGTGCTTAGCTGTGTAAATACGTGTTGGCCATACGTACGTGTGCAGATCACTGCGGTTACGTTGGCAAAAGTTAAGGTAGGGTTTGGAAAGCGTATCTTGACAAAATACGTACATTCATGGGGTGTGCCTAGGGGAGTGTATAGAAGGTACGCACACGAAAATACGCTACGCGAGTAAACGTACGGCAAACGTAGTTCTGGATCTACCCCTTAGATTGTAAGCTCTGGTGAGCAGGACCCTCCATTCTCTTGTCCTACCTCTTTTTCTGTCTCTACCTATCAGAATATTTTTGCTTCATCATTCTTATCATTTTATTGCTACCCTGTCTCACCTTGTTTACCATATTTGGCAAGTCTGGACCGTATTCACACTTAACCTGCCCCCTCGTATCTTAACGTGCGTAATTTAAAGAAGCCACACATAGAGAATACCTCTCACCTCCTCCCCCCACACCCTCCCTGGCTAATCTACAGGTACGTAGATTGCGTAAGTGGTACATCATAGAAAGTCATTTCAGGAAAATACGCACTTAAGAAGCACAAGCTTTTTAAGTGTGAATCAGGGCCTCTTTTATCTGCAAGGTGCTGCCAGCCCTTATAAATAAACAATAATAACAATTTATCCTGCTCTTTAGATATAGTACACGGTATGTTCACAGTTTGCCACCGTTAACGCTTATGGAGTGTGACCTTTAGTATTAGCGTTTTGTCCCTGTGACGTATAATCTGGAGTCCGGGATAACCGTTCTGTAATGTAGAGCGACTGTCTCTTCTCTGCAGTGGGGGTGTGATCTGCAGACTGAACATGAGAAGTATTTGGTCAAACATTGCGGTGATATTCCCGTGTTCGTCATCAACTACCCGTATGACCTCAAACCCTTCTACACCCGCGACAACGAAGATGGACCTCGCCATACGGTAAGGAGGCTGTGTTACATCACAGGGGAAAGGGGAGGGGGGGTGGTCTCCCAGGTAAAACTAAGAGACTCCATATAAAAATATAGAGATACATGTACAGTAGCTGCAAGACTGGAACTCATAACTCAGTGACTGTAAGTCAGTCTGATGGAAGGTTAATGATAAACAGAAAGAGGGGATAAATTAGGAGAAAGGTACAGGTCTCGTTCGCTTTATCAAGAGTGGGAAAGGCTAGATGGGTGCTGCAGAGAGAGTCTGCTGGGCTAGTTGGCTGCAGGGGAGAGCGGGTGGGGCAACTTGACTGTAGGTGAGAGTGGGTCGAGCTAGTTAGCTTAGGGGATAGTAGGTGGGGCTAGTTGGCTGCAGATGGGAGAGAGGATGGGGGTAGGTGG
>WWET01002217.1:85433-102547 GCA_011038615.1 Limnodynastes dumerilii
AGAGTGTATGACCTGTGAATTGAATGGGTGATGACAGCTCCATTGTCTGATCTCTGCAGAAAGCCACCAGCTGCTAAATGGTAAATAAACAAAGTTTTAATAATTTGCGAATGGGCTGCAATCTAGCTTCCCCACCATGTTGTGAAATATGCATTATGGCAGAGAAAGCTGTATCTGAGTCCAGCTGTGTGGACCTTGGTTCTAGTGGGTGTTCCCTCTTAGGCCCAAGTATGGAAGGTGAGATGGGTCCACGAGTGGCCGTTCCCCACACCTTGCAACTGTTGACTGATTGGGACAGCTTTATAATGGTGAAATAATACTGCTTTGCATGCTATAAAAAGATCACTATAAGATTCATATTCCCATAGAGGTTAACAGAAAGGGCCATAAAGCATACCGGTAGTTGCTGACCACAGTGGCCTTTCTCTTTGCTTTGTATTATTGCTTCTTTGTTATAGTTACATTTTGTTTTCTACTTTAGTAAACGAGGGAACATCTACTGTATCTCAGACCATCTGTTGCCCAGTGCTACAATGTCACGGATGAAAATCAAAGGTAGAAAATTATTATTAATATTATTGTTTTTTTTTATAAGGCGCCACAAGGTGTTCACAGCGCCATACAAAATACATACAGGGCAGGAATCGACAGCATAGTACATAATAATATACAGTACAGACATACAGGACAGGGATGGGCAGCATAGTACATAATAATATACAGTACAGACATACAGGACAGGGATGGGCAGCATAGTACATAATCATATACAGGACAAGGATGGACAGCATAGTACATAATAATACACAGTACAGACATACAGGACAGGGATGAACAGCATAGTACATAATCATATACAGGACAAGGATGGACAGCATAGTACATAATAATACACAGTACAGACATACAGGACAGGGATGAACAGCATAGTACATAATCATATACAGGACAAGGATGGACAGCATAGTACATAATAATACACAGTACAGACATACAGGACAGGGATGAACAGCATAGTACATAATCATATACAGGACAAGGATGGACAGCATAGTACATAATAATACACAGTACAGACATACAGGACAGGGATGAACAGCATAGTACATAATCATATACAGGACAAGGATGGACAGCATAGTACATAATAATACACAGTACAGACATACAGGACAGGGATGAACAGCATAGTACATAATCATATACAGGACAAGGATGGACAGCATAGTACATAATAATACACAGTACAGACATACAGGACAGGGATGAACAGCATAGTACATAATCATATACAGGACAAGGATGGACAGCATAGTACATAATAATACACAGTACAGACATACAGGACAGGGATGAACAGCATAGTACATAATCATATACAGGACAAGGATGGACAGCATAGTACATAATAATACACAGTACAGACATACAGGACAGGGATGAACAGCATAGTACATAATCATATACAGGACAAGGATGGACAGCATAGTACATAATAATACACAGTACAGACATACAGGACAGGGATGAACAGCATAGTACATAATCATATACAGGACAAGGATGGACAGCATAGTACATAATAATACACAGTACAGACATACAGGACAGGGATGAACAGCATAGTACATAATCATATACAGGACAAGGATGGACAGCATAGTACATAATAATACACAGTACAGACATACAGGACAGGGATGAACAGCATAGTACATAATCATATACAGGACAAGGATGGACAGCATAGTACATAATAATACACAGTACAGACATACAGGACAGGGATGAACAGCATAGTACATAATCATATACAGGACAAGGATGGACAGCATAGTACATAATAATACACAGTACAGACATACAGGACAGGGATGAACAGCATAGTACATAATCATATACAGGACAAGGATGGACAGCATAGTACATAATAATACACAGTACAGACATACAGGACAGGGATGAACAGCATAGTACATAATCATATACAGGACAAGGATGGACAGCATAGTACATAATAATACACAGTACAGACATACAGGACAGGGATGAACAGCATAGTACATAATCATATACAGGACAAGGATGGACAGCATAGTACATAATAATACACAGTACAGACATACAGGACAGGGATGAACAGCATAGTACATAATCATATACAGGACAAGGATGGACAGCATAGTACATAATAATACACAGTACAGACATACAGGACAGGGATGAACAGCATAGTACATAATCATATACAGGACAAGGATGGACAGCATAGTACATAATAATACACAGTACAGACATACAGGACAGGGATGAACAGCATAGTACATAATCATATACAGGACAAGGATGGACAGCATAGTACATAATAATACACAGTACAGACATACAGGACAGGGATGAACAGCATAGTACATAATCATATACAGGACAAGGATGGACAGCATAGTACATAATAATACACAGTACAGACATACAGGACAGGGATGAACAGCATAGTACATAATCATATACAGGACAAGGATGGACAGCATAGTACATAATAATACACAGTACAGACATACAGGACAGGGATGAACAGCATAGTACATAATCATATACAGGACAAGGATGGACAGCATAGTACATAATAATACACAGTACAGACATACAGGACAGGGATGAACAGCATAGTACATAATCATATACAGGACAAGGATGGACAGCATAGTACATAATAATACACAGTACAGACATACAGGACAGGGATGAACAGCATAGTACATAATCATATACAGGACAAGGATGGACAGCATAGTACATAATAATACACAGTACAGACATACAGGACAGGGATGAACAGCATAGTACATAATCATATACAGGACAAGGATGGACAGCATAGTACATAATAATACACAGTACAGACATACAGGACAGGGATGAACAGCATAGTACATAATCATATACAGGACAAGGATGGACAGCATAGTACATAATAATACACAGTACAGACATACAGGACAGGGATGAACAGCATAGTACATAATCATATACAGGACAAGGATGGACAGCATAGTACATAATAATACACAGTACAGACATACAGGACAGGGATGAACAGCATAGTACATAATCATATACAGGACAAGGATGGACAGCATAGTACATAATAATACACAGTACAGACATACAGGACAGGGATGAACAGCATAGTACATAATCATATACAGGACAAGGATGGACAGCATAGTACATAATAATACACAGTACAGACATACAGGACAGGGATGAACAGCATAGTACATAATCATATACAGGACAAGGATGGACAGCATAGTACATAATAATACACAGTACAGACATACAGGACAGGGATGAACAGCATAGTACATAATCATATACAGGACAAGGATGGACAGCATAGTACATAATAATACACAGTACAGACATACAGGACAGGGATGAACAGCATAGTACATAATCATATACAGGACAAGGATGGACAGCATAGTACATAATAATACACAGTACAGACATACAGGACAGGGATGAACAGCATAGTACATAATCATATACAGGACAAGGATGGACAGCATAGTACATAATAATACACAGTACAGACATACAGGACAGGGATGAACAGCATAGTACATAATCATATACAGGACAAGGATGGACAGCATAGTACATAATAATACACAGTACAGACATACAGGACAGGGATGAACAGCATAGTACATAATCATATACAGGACAAGGATGGACAGCATAGTACATAATAATACACAGTACAGACATACAGGACAGGGATGAACAGCATAGTACATAATCATATACAGGACAAGGATGGACAGCATAGTACATAATAATACACAGTACAGACATACAGGACAGGGATGAACAGCATAGTACATAATCATATACAGGACAAGGATGGACAGCATAGTACATAATAATACACAGTACAGACATACAGGACAGGGATGAACAGCATAGTACATAATCATATACAGGACAAGGATGGACAGCATAGTACATAATAATACACAGTACAGACATACAGGACAGGGATGAACAGCATAGTACATAATCATATACAGGACAAGGATGGACAGCATAGTACATAATAATACACAGTACAGACATACAGGACAGGGATGAACAGCATAGTACATAATCATATACAGGACAAGGATGGACAGCATAGTACATAATAATACACAGTACAGACATACAGGACAGGGATGAACAGCATAGTACATAATCATATACAGGACAAGGATGGACAGCATAGTACATAATAATACACAGTACAGACATACAGGACAGGGATGAACAGCATAGTACATAATCATATACAGGACAAGGATGGACAGCATAGTACATAATAATACACAGTACAGACATACAGGACAGGGATGAACAGCATAGTACATAATCATATACAGGACAAGGATGGACAGCATAGTACATAATAATACACAGTACAGACATACAGGACAGGGATGAACAGCATAGTACATAATCATATACAGGACAAGGATGGACAGCATAGTACATAATAATACACAGTACAGACATACAGGACAGGGATGAACAGCATAGTACATAATCATATACAGGACAAGGATGGACAGCATAGTACATAATAATACACAGTACAGACATACAGGACAGGGATGAACAGCATAGTACATAATCATATACAGGACAAGGATGGACAGCATAGTACATAATAATACACAGTACAGACATACAGGACAGGGATGAACAGCATAGTACATAATCATATACAGGACAAGGATGGACAGCATAGTACATAATAATACACAGTACAGACATACAGGACAGGGATGAACAGCATAGTACATAATCATATACAGGACAAGGATGGACAGCATAGTACATAATAATACACAGTACAGACATACAGGACAGGGATGAACAGCATAGTACATAATCATATACAGGACAAGGATGGACAGCATAGTACATAATAATACACAGTACAGACATACAGGACAGGGATGAACAGCATAGTACATAATCATATACAGGACAAGGATGGACAGCATAGTACATAATAATACACAGTACAGACATACAGGACAGGGATGAACAGCATAGTACATAATCATATACAGGACAAGGATGGACAGCATAGTACATAATAATACACAGTACAGACATACAGGACAGGGATGAACAGCATAGTACATAATCATATACAGGACAAGGATGGACAGCATAGTACATAATAATACACAGTACAGACATACAGGACAGGGATGAACAGCATAGTACATAATCATATACAGGACAAGGATGGACAGCATAGTACATAATAATACACAGTACAGACATACAGGACAGGGATGAACAGCATAGTACATAATCATATACAGGACAAGGATGGACAGCATAGTACATAATAATACACAGTACAGACATACAGGACAGGGATGAACAGCATAGTACATAATCATATACAGGACAAGGATGGACAGCATAGTACATAATAATACACAGTACAGACATACAGGACAGGGATGAACAGCATAGTACATAATCATATACAGGACAAGGATGGACAGCATAGTACATAATAATACACAGTACAGACATACAGGACAGGGATGAACAGCATAGTACATAATCATATACAGGACAAGGATGGACAGCATAGTACATAATAATACACAGTACAGACATACAGGACAGGGATGAACAGCATAGTACATAATCATATACAGGACAAGGATGGACAGCATAGTACATAATAATACACAGTACAGACATACAGGACAGGGATGAACAGCATAGTACATAATCATATACAGGACAAGGATGGACAGCATAGTACATAATAATACACAGTACAGACATACAGGACAGGGATGAACAGCATAGTACATAATCATATACAGGACAAGGATGGACAGCATAGTACATAATAATACACAGTACAGACATACAGGACAGGGATGAACAGCATAGTACATAATCATATACAGGACAAGGATGGACAGCATAGTACATAATAATACACAGTACAGACATACAGGACAGGGATGAACAGCATAGTACATAATCATATACAGGACAAGGATGGACAGCATAGTACATAATAATACACAGTACAGACATACAGGACAGGGATGAACAGCATAGTACATAATCATATACAGGACAAGGATGGACAGCATAGTACATAATAATACACAGTACAGACATACAGGACAGGGATGAACAGCATAGTACATAATCATATACAGGACAAGGATGGACAGCATAGTACATAATAATACACAGTACAGACATACAGGACAGGGATGAACAGCATAGTACATAATCATATACAGGACAAGGATGGACAGCATAGTACATAATAATACACAGTACAGACATACAGGACAGGGATGAACAGCATAGTACATAATCATATACAGGACAAGGATGGACAGCATAGTACATAATAATACACAGTACAGACATACAGGACAGGGATGAACAGCATAGTACATAATCATATACAGGACAAGGATGGACAGCATAGTACATAATAATACACAGTACAGACATACAGGACAGGGATGAACAGCATAGTACATAATCATATACAGGACAAGGATGGACAGCATAGTACATAATAATACACAGTACAGACATACAGGACAGGGATGAACAGCATAGTACATAATCATATACAGGACAAGGATGGACAGCATAGTACATAATAATACACAGTACAGACATACAGGACAGGGATGAACAGCATAGTACATAATCATATACAGGACAAGGATGGACAGCATAGTACATAATAATACACAGTACAGACATACAGGACAGGGATGAACAGCATAGTACATAATCATATACAGGACAAGGATGGACAGCATAGTACATAATAATACACAGTACAGACATACAGGACAGGGATGAACAGCATAGTACATAATCATATACAGGACAAGGATGGACAGCATAGTACATAATAATACACAGTACAGACATACAGGACAGGGATGAACAGCATAGTACATAATCATATACAGGACAAGGATGGACAGCATAGTACATAATAATACACAGTACAGACATACAGGACAGGGATGAACAGCATAGTACATAATCATATACAGGACAAGGATGGACAGCATAGTACATAATAATACACAGTACAGACATACAGGACAGGGATGAACAGCATAGTACATAATCATATACAGGACAAGGATGGACAGCATAGTACATAATAATACACAGTACAGACATACAGGACAGGGATGAACAGCATAGTACATAATCATATACAGGACAAGGATGGACAGCATAGTACATAATAATACACAGTACAGACATACAGGACAGGGATGAACAGCATAGTACATAATCATATACAGGACAAGGATGGACAGCATAGTACATAATAATACACAGTACAGACATACAGGACAGGGATGAACAGCATAGTACATAATCATATACAGGACAAGGAATCCTGTTTGCAAAAGGTTAAGTATGACTCCCCCTACAATCAACATGGTTTAGCCCAGGAGTTACACATTTCAAGCACTTACTTAAGTCTGGATCCAGCCCTTAATTTCAAGCTCCTTCTTAAGTCTGGATCCAGTCCACTGTGTTTACTGGTTTTCATTTTTGGTAAACTATATAATGGATGTTGTTTTCTTATAATACGTTAATGATATAATGGGAACTATTTAGAAAGATAATTTTCATGTGATAGTGCCAGTTTTGAAGCGTAAAATGAAATACACTACGTTCCTGGCATAAAAGTAACGCCAGCTCAGGCTGTTATTAGAGGGAGGAAAAAGGGGGGTGTATATGGGAAGACCGCTGGAATACATATTTACAGTACAAAACGTATACATTTTTTTATTTTTTTAATAAGTCATTTTTGTTACATATATAAAACACAGTAATAATAAAAAAAAAAAAGAAAAAAGAGAAGACAGGACTTACCTGACCTGGTGAAGCGGCTGACTGCCGATTTTAAAGTCCCGGCATGAGCACACTGCGCATGTGCAATGATTTTCATGCCGGGACTTGATATTTTCCCCAAATGTAATCTCTGCACATGCACAGGACTTCATTCATATGCAGTACAGATGAAAAAGGTCCTGCAATGACCCAGCAGATCATTGTGGGGTGAGTATTCGTAAGCACTATGACCGAAGCTGCCAGGCTCGCAGTGAAGATAAGCCAGCCTCGTGCAGCTTCGTTCACAGAGAAACAAAGCTCTCTGGAAATAGAGCCCTTAATCTCTTATATTCTACATGTCTATATCTATTTGTACCACCCTTTTGCCTCCCTATGAAGGGACGGATCTTTAAGAAAATTGCGCCGGTGCGCATGTGTAGTCATAGTGTATGCAATCTAAGTAGCTTTTACGTACGTGTATTGACTACGTGCGGTCTTTAAAGATCACACGTAGTTTATTAAGTAGTTTATTAAGTACCGTATATACTGGAGTATAAGCCGACCCGAATATAAGCCGAGGCACCTAATTTTGACACAAAAACCTGGGAAAACTTATTGACTCGTGTATAAGCCTAGGGTGGGAAATGCAGCAGACACAGACGCAGGGACCGCCGGAGGGACAGCAAAGGTAAGTTAAATGTAGGATCCATTTTTTTTTTTAGCACTCGAGTATAAGCCGAGGGGGGCTTTTTTAGCATAAAAAATGTGCTGAAAAACTCGGCTTATACTCGAGTATATACGGTAATAATATTCGGCACCTAAAAACTGGGGTCTTAGGGTTAGGCTGCGGGGAAGGGAGTCTTAGGGTTAGGCTGCAGGGAAGGGAGTATCAGGGTTAGGCTGAGGGGAGGGGAGTCTTAGGGTTAGGCTGCGGGGAAGGGAGTATTAGGGTTAGGCTGCGGGGAAGGGAGTATTAGGGTTAGGCTGCGGAGAAACCTAACCCTAACCTCAGCCCGCCGCAGTCTGTCGCTATTGAAAACAGGTCAAAACAGCCAATAGCCATTCCCAATAGCAATTTTCTATTTCCATTTCGCAAATGATATAGCTACGATTCAGCCGCCGGCTGTATGAATATCAAAATGCAAGACCGGCTACCGTATCCCAAACTCAGCTTTACAATCTACAAGGGAGGGGGAGGCTACATAAGTATATAAAACACAGACCCAAAAATACACTACAAATAAAAGAAAATACTTAAACTTTAAATAGACTTTATCTGTTACTACAAGCTTAAGAGAGGAGAAAAATCAGGTTAATTACAGAAGAAATAATGCATCAGGTTACGGATTATTATAATGACTCGCAGCTCCCGCTGTTTTGTCACACTCCTCTAGGAATTTACTTGTTTCATAACAAATGTAAAAAGAATAAAGTTCTATTCATAGACGTTCCCAGTCCTTATGGTGTGTGATGTAGGATGTTTTGCTGGCAATGGTTGTATAGGGCCAGATGAATTCATTTAATGCAGCAACAGATTATTTACATCAAATATTTGTACTAAAATTCAAAGCGATTCGTCTTTTTTTTGTTATGAAATCCTGATTGCTCAATGGTTCATTGTGTATCAAAGCGTTTCGAGGAGAGAAAACCTGATGCATTTCACTGAAGAAGTAGTTTAAGCAAAGTGGAGGAATAAGGACCGTATACAGGATCTGTCATTATTAGATGGATTGGGATCAAGGACGCAAAACCCAGACATTCATGCTATTGCTGCATTAACAGCAGTCTTCCTCTATGTATGATCTGTGCTGTCATTGACCGGTCATTCAGTATAATACGTCTTTCACATCACCACTAAACACCTGGGTAAATCCTGGGCTTTGGTTATGATGTCCCATTTTTGTGGACCTGGGTCTAATGACCCGGCATTCAGAGCCAGGAAAAAAAAAAAGTTTTTCCCGGGTCTCACATGGAAATGGTTTCAGTTTTTTTCAACACGGGTCCTTCACGAAGACACCTGATTGGAGAGATTTGTTAACTATTGCTATGGCAATAGGAAACAAATCTCTTAACCGGGAACCGCGTGCAGCAAGCCTAACCCACAGCCTAACCCTAAGAATCTCTTCCCCGCAGCCTAACCCTAAGACTCCCTTCTCCACAGTCTAACCCTAAGACCCCTTCACCGCAGCCTAACCCTAAGACCCCTTCACCGCAGCCTAACCCTAAGACCCCTTCCCCACAGCCTAACCCTAACCCTCTCTTTCCCACAGCCTAACTCTAAGACTCCCTTCCCCGCAGCCTAACCCTAAGACTCCCTTCCCCACAGCCTAACCCTCCCTTCCCCGCAGCCTAACCCTAAGACTCCCTTCCCCGCAGCCTAACTCTTAAGAATCCCTTCCCCGCAGCCTATCCCTAAGTCTCCCTTCCCCGCAGCCTAACCCTAAGACTCCCTTCCCTGTAACCTAACCCTCCCCATCTAGTCTCCATCATCTCCCCTGCACTACTTGTTCGGGACCAGCGGCGGTATTTCAAAATAAGGACGCATTCCAAAATACAGCCGACAAGTAGCTGTTGGCTGTGGGTAAATCTAAAATGGGCGTTGTCACAGCAAAAGGAACCCCATTAGCAATTTACTTAAATCTTTGAAAGCATTGTGTTTCCTGGAGTTGTGTAAATAGCACTTTCCCCTCCACCCCCATAGAGAAATAAAGGGAAATGCAAATTGTCAGTTACAGAGGAAAAACCTGCCCTTTCTCATCTGTTACCTGTCATTGTAAATATGGAGAGATCATTTCTTAATAAATGGCTGTAAATAAATAATGCATTGTCCTGTGTTCTGTTATTCAGAAGCAGATGTTATATCTGGGACCTTGGCACATGACACCACCACCAGAAACGTTGCATGCATTTACTGCACTTGTAAACTTCATCTTTTTTTTCCATGGGAAAAGCCATTTCCCTGTATTTCTGAGAGCAGCAGGGCTGCAATATTGAGGGGTTAATGGCCCAGCCTCTTGCCATGCCCACTGAGGGAGAAAGGTGTGTCCAGGCTGCTCTGGGAAACATACAGCCAGTTTCCTGCTTCCTAACACAAGAGGAGCCCAGAGAGAGAAGCAGCAGCTGCAGCGGCAGCACAGGGACTGCGCTGCCACCCACAGGGGACCTGGGCACCGCTGCCACCCACAGGGGACCTGGGCACCGGGCTCATGGCACTGGACTAGAACATACAGATCTCCTGCGCTGCTTGAATGGAAGCCCACATGCTCTGGGAGTGACAGCCTTGCATGACAGATCTGGGCACAGAGGTCCCCCTTATTGCCAGGCACGATGAGTGAAGGAGAAGTGGTGTACTCCGGGTGGCTGAGGAAGTCCCCACCGGAGAAAAAGTTAAGGAGATATGTAAGTAGCCCCGGTGCAATGCTTATTACAGGATGCCCGGTGCAATGCTTATTACAGGGTGCCCGGGGCAATGCTTATTACAGGGTGCCCGGTGCAATGCTTATTACAGGGTGCCCGGTGCAATGCTTATTACAGAGTGCCCGGCGCAATACCTATTACAGGGTGTCCCGTGCATTTCTCATTATTACAGGGTGCCCGGTGCAATGCTTATTACAGGGTGCCCGGTGCAATGCTTATTACAGGGTGTCCCGTGCATTTCTCATTATTACAGGGTGCCCGGTGCATTGTTTATTATACGGTGTCCTGTGCAATGTTTATTACATGATGCCTGGTTACAGGGTGCTGAGTGCGATGATTGCCATGGGATGGCTGTTGCAATGTTAATATAGATACATAGAGTGCCTGGTGCAGTGCTTATTAGAGGTTGTCCGGTGCAATGCTTGTTATAGGATGCCTGGTACAATGAATTAGGGGGTCCCCCGTGCAGTGCCTAGAATTAGGGGGTGCCCCGTGCAATGCCTAGAATTAGGGGGTGCCCCGTGCAATGCCTAGAATTAGGGGTCCCCCGTGCAATGCCTAGAATTAGGGGGTGCCCCGTGCAGTGCTGGCACTGGTGCACTCATAACTTTCCTGTCCATTGTCTGTGTATATCTGGGGGGGGCAGTTGGGAGAGTGACTTGCACCTGTCACAGGTGCACAGGGCTTCCATTGTAAACACAGGCCATTAACCCCTGCTGTGCCAGCCCAGGGCCTCACATGTTTTGCCAGTTTTTTTGTTTGTATTTTATGGGGTTAAATCCCATGTCACTGCTGTCCGGGTGGGGTTTCCCATCTCTCCCATTGTACTCCTCCTGCACTGCAGCCTCTCTCACCAGTATAATACTACACAACTAGTCAGACAAGTTGCTGGTGTCCGGATTAACTCTTTGAGGGCCCTCTCATGACCTAATGGAGGAGTTAACCCCATTTGGCTGTGCTGGGCAATTCATTGCAGAGTCCAGAAGGCCGGTGGGAATTGCATTCATTAGCAGAGGGTGTGGATGCACTGAATAACCCATAGAGCTGTGTGTAGTGGTAATTATAATGCTCAGCCATCTCCATTCTCCACCCTTTACTAAGACCTTGCTCACGCTCCATCCTCTGTGGAACTACAACTTCAAGCATTCCCTAGCAGGACATGCTGGGACCTGTAGTTCCCTTGAAGGGTCTCTGTTTTGAAGCCGAGCTGCTGTGATCATGCAGTTTGAGCAATGATCTGGGTGTTTGGGCTCTCTAAGGTCGTGTCCTGAAATAGTGAGACAAGCAGTTGCCTTTTAATGCACATTATCAGGTCTGATTTCAGGGGCTGGTGCTTCAGATGGAGGGTGATGTTTGGTAAATAACTCAGGTGGGAGCTGGCTGGAGTGTGATGATGTCTATAGAGAGTGATGGGAATACACAGTACTTGCATTCTAGTGTTTGATTTATTGACCACAGCTTAAAAAAAAAAAAAAATGGGGTTCCCTCCTAATCCCATCCCCATAAATAAGAAATAGCATACATACTGTAGGCAGCAACATAGTTAAGCTGCTCTTACAACATCTAAGCTGGACCTAATGCTTTGTCAGAGCAGATGCATGTGAGAAGACACTCTGTAGACATTGGGCCGGATCCAGAACTACAGCCGTCTCCCACAGACGGCCGTAATTCAATGAACAATAGCTACTGCGCATGCGTAGTAGCTATTGTACGTAATCTGCGTATCGTTTCGATACGTAGATTGCGTATATGCGGTCTAAAAGACGGCCGTAGTTCTGGATTCGGCCCTTTATATCTACATTTATCTTGTCAGAATATTTTTGCTTTTCATACATTTCTGCAAAAAAAAAACCCCAAACAAACAAGAAAGCTCTTCTGTGCATAATATAAAACGTGCACCTCAGGGTGCCTGAGATGGAATTGGCATGTGGTTATAATTGCAAAGCCTACATCTTGTCCTTGAATTAACTCGTGGTGCAGTTGTTGTTCAAGAACATCTATTGTATTTCTCATATTCCTTATTGGCTTTTGGGAAGCTGGTAATGATTATGACATAGAATATTACAAAGTGCAAACGATATGGGAATAACTTCACTAAAGCTAAAACAAAAGAAGAGGTGTTGTTGCCCATAGCAACCAGTCACATTCTGTCACTTCCTAAACTGTACTAACTAAAAGCTAGAATCACAAAGGTTTGTGTTTTATTTTTGTCTCCTGTTGGGATATTACGGTCTACCCCATTTGGTAACGCAGGACAGGGATGGATTCCTATTTTAGCTAAGACACCTCTTTGTATAAATGACTAGGAATTCATGTATTTATTTGTAACAAGTATCTGTGTCACGCGATTAATGTCATTTGGAGTGAAAGTGGTCAATCATTACCCATATCATCCCTGTCAGTACTGCTTGTTTGTGTCATGCAGAATTGGCTTTCTCCAGAGTGAGTCTCGAATACCCAGCCGACGGATCCCATATGGCAATATTAAATATTAAACACGGCCACGTGTCCAGCAACAATGGATTAGTCACATATCTACATGCACAGTCAGCAAAATCTTATTAACTAAGGGGTAGATCCAGACCTAAGTGCTTGATACGTCTCATCACGTTGTATATTTACACTAGCGTATTTTCTATGCACCCCCCTCTTTGGTCGTTTTACAAACCCAAACCCTACCTTATTTTTTTCACAGCGTAAGTACTGACGTTATGTATAGGCCCCACGTACCTAACTGCCTAAGCATGGCCGGATTGTACGATTTAAATGCCTCACGCCGCCTCCAAAGCATAGTTACACTGGTAATACGTGACAGGAACATACGCTCTGAGTTACGCGGCGTAACTATGCAGTAAATACTAATGTGCGATTTTACGTCAGCGGCTAGCGTAAAATCGCTCTCCTATGTAGGTCTGGCTCTAACACTCTAAATAAACAACTCTTAACCTATTGTTTTGGGGGGTTACCAGTTACCCACTATGGAATCTGGTCAAGTAGCATATTCCTACCCATTATATGTTTTTATTATTATTTTTTTCAATGAGTTTGAGGTATTATTTTCGAAATATACCATTCAGACCCCAAGATATGTGAATAAATCGCACCTGGTTACAATACAAGTGAATTAGCTAATAGCTGCTTAAATGCAACATAGAATTGTATTAAATATTTAGCTCTGTTTTACCACCTTCTGCTAATGCAAATATAATTAACGTGTGCACTAAATATGTCTAAACTACTCATTACTAAATTAATCGTACTAAGTATACAGTAAAAACTGCACTTCCCTTACAGTAGTTGTCGCGAACCCCTTCTCGATGTTCCTTACTTTGCCGGTCTTCTTTCTTTGTTGGCTCTTCCTAGTTGCGTCTCTAGATGGCACTTACAGGACCTTGTGCAACACTGGCGCGATTTGTGATATAATTAGTCAATTATTCTGCCCTAGGACTCAGGCAGACGTTGCGGCACGAAAGCATCAGTGGCTACCGGTACTGGGCCTGGTTTTCTTCTTGCCCATTCTCTATCACCTATCCTAGGATCAACCAATAGCCTGCTACCCATCCCCCTGGGGCCTTCCCCATGGGAATTTGGACCTGGGTCCGCAGGGGAGTAACTGGTGATTTTAATCCGGGCTGGCATTGAGGTAGTGACCTCTGCAGGAACCCAGGAGAAATGTGACACCTCTGATAGGATCTGCTACAGGCATCAGTCGCTGGCTGGCTCTGTTGGGTTTGGTGAGTTCCATCACACTGGTGGAGAGCACAAGATGTTTATCCGAATAAGAGTCGGAAGCTTGAATATGGCAGTCTTGGTAGCTGGACCTTAGGAGGACAGACCAGGCGTTACGGTTTCGTCAGGGGAAAGTGTTTTTGGCATTGACTAAGTGGCCGGGAGTTAGAAAGTCAGGATACTGATTGTCTTACAATAAATATACTGCTGTCCTTTTCCAACTACATTATCCTCACTGACTAAAGGATCCCTAGGAGGTACTGGGTAAGCTTCCCTGGCATAGGAGGGCACCACTGTGTGGCAAGCCAGCAATTGGTATAATTAGGCCAGATAACTGAGATGACTAAGATAAGCTGCGGGTTTGGAAAAGTGGAGATGTTGCCCATAGCAACCAATCACATTCTAGCGTACATACTCTAGTATGTAATAGGAAAGTGAGAGCTAGAATCTGATTGGTTGCTATGGGTCTTAGAGACCGCATATGCGCAATCTACGCACCACAAAGATACGTAGATTACGTTCAAAATTGACTACACATTTCGGTAAACACCGGACGTATATGCAGCACATCTGGTGGGCTGAACACGGCCCATTATCCTATACCTGTTGGAATTTTTCTACTGTGTTGATCACTATCATGTCTACCATGGGAATCTATCCCACTTATCAATTACTCTTTCAGTAGAGTAATGTTTCCTCTAAACCTACCACCCTGTGTCATCATTCTCCCCCCCTCCCCTGCAGACTTCCCTGGTGCCATGTAACTTGTGTGAAATCATAATTCTTACTTTGCTTAATTACCGTTAAGTAAAATACCAGATGAGGCGTTGACTCTGGATGGAATTGTAAAATTAGTTAAGGACTATTTTCTTTTCTGTCTTTTTTTTATTTATTTTACAGACACTATCATAGGCAGCACACGTTATCTGCAGGCTCTTTAATTAAACTCCTTTATACATAGAGGAATACTTTTTTTTATTTGCTTGGAATTAAAATGACATTATGAAATGATTGTTATCACATGGCCAATATTACACGCTCCAACCATCACCTAGAGGGTCTAAGGTGTTGGGTGCGGAATTCTTAGTAGTCTCTTTGTTTATTTTATATATTGTATTGAGAAAAAATAGCGCTCATCAAATACCTTTCAACCCCTCTTATTCTTAAAACGGTCATTTGTATTTCAAAGGTATTGCATCGGTATCCTCCAAAATTCGGGGTTGAGGTAGTAACAGAGGAGAGCAGCATCTATGGGTATGGTTAATCGTTATGAAAATCTGAATTTCGGCAGATAATATTCCGGTATTAAAATGGCGACTGCGGTAATTTTTGGGCAGTTTTTATCAAACATCATCCTTCCTGCGACTGCTGTGTGTTCAAATATAGCAACGGCGACATGTTTTATTTTTGGCAGCCTATGTGACATCACATAGGGGATGGGGCACCACGGACTATGCCCCAGGCCTCAAATTTACTGGTGGTGGCCCTACTATGTGGGGTAGGGTCCCTGTTGGCGTATACAGTGGGAGTGAGTGCCAGGGGAGGGCGCTGTTCTCCTACAGGGGGGATCACAAATTCCATACGATAGCCTCCGTACGAAACTCAAGGGTAAGTCTGAACACGGTCCATAGTATTTTACAATGACAACAGCGTTTTGCTACCCTGCATGCGCACGTTCTGCACTTCCAATAAGGATCTGTGTCCTCTGGATACAAAGTTGAGTACTTGGATCATTCCCCGCCAGGAAGTCTGGATATAGGGAGAATCCAGCATTGGTTTCCCGCTGCTGCTATGCTCAGATCCCAAGTGAAACTTGGTTGGAACTCTGGATCCGGTCCAAACAGTCTAGGGAGTTCCCACGCTGGCAATATGATCGTACCAGATCCTGATTTAATAGTAGGAAGCTAGCGTGCCATCTATGACGGTCCGCTATTGGGGCGATCCTAATTACCGTGCGTGCCAGACACCTTGCATCGGCCCCAAGGAAAATGGGTCTGTAGCCAAGCCCTTACTGTACGAATTAAATACCTCCCCCCCCCCCCCCC